>JAXIVJ010004729.1:0-62500 GCA_036785665.1 Chirona hameri | reverse complement strand
CTACCGTCCCATCATCGGACCATCTAACTCCCAGCGGCCGCCAGCAGGGGCTCACACCGATAGCGTAGCCATACCGATAGCGTCCTGATGGCGTAACTTATGAAAATAGTGATTGTGCTACTGTCAAAATGTTATTGACATGTAGTATAAACACGGCTTTGAATGTTGTTCCTTAAATACTAAGCAACTCCCTTCCAGTTTTGAAACTTTAAGCGCTTCACTTTGGCTGACGACAGAGCGTAGGTGCTCCTGGCAGCTTCCTCTGCAGGGCCGTATCAGCGTACGGGCGCCGCACATACCCACTACCACTGGGAAGAGACCCCTGTGCTGGTCCGTTGACTGCACTCGGAGGAGCCGTGGCTGGCCGAGCGGCCCGGCCCGGCCCGGCCCGGTCGACCCCGCTGCTGCTGCTGTTTACTGGCAGAGCTGCGCCACCGTCCCCGATGCCGGGACCACTGCCAGCTCCGGCGAAACACCACCACTGTACTGTGCTACACGGCTATGTAAGCTTACGCATCGGCGCTATCAAGAGAAACACAGAGGGCATTCAGTTATAGGAGATCTTTGGACCTGCTGGCCGCTGAAGTATTCGAGTGCCGTATATAGCTTTTGGCTGTCCGGAGGTGTTGAGAGGGCCCGGGCCGCCGGAAATGGCTGCGCCGCGCCGCGCCGAGCCGAGCCGAGCCGAGCCGAGCCGAGCCGAGCCGAGCCGAGCCGAGCCGAGCCGAGCCGAGCCGAGCCGAGCCGAGCCGAGCCGAGCCGAGCCGAGCCGAGCCGAGCCGAGCCGAGCCGAGCCGAGCCGAGCCGAGCCGAGCCGAGCCGAGCCGAGCCGAGCCGAGCCGAGCCGAGCCGAGCCGAGCCGAGCCGTGCCGAGCCGAGCCGAGCCGCTGCTGCCATGCATGTCGAGTGGACCTTGCAAGCCCGCCTCTCGTGACGCCAACCCGTTTTGTGACGAGCCAGTTTTCGTTTTCCCAGACGAGTTTTTGGTCGGGTGTCGGTGGGGTGGCGGCGACGGTGGTGATTGTTAGAACACGTTATGTGTATGACCAGATGCCAGGGGCAGTCATGGTGGCTACGTCTGTCTGTTGACTGTTGTCTGTCTACGTCTGTTGACAGGACCCAGCCGTTCTTAGCCGGCTGGGAAACAGAACGTCTAATGGATTCTTTACGGGTAATAGAGGCCATTCATATGTATAACAGCCGCTGTGTTGTATTAGTTATTCCATCTTACTAGGTACCTATTTGTAAATGATTGATGTTTCATTGATGCCTGCACTAATCATCCATTTTAATGCTGCATATCAGTCCGCAATTACTCATTTCCATGCATAATGACCTTCGAATTTATTTTGGAATATGAATACTTTAACCCGCGCCCTGCTGGGGGTGTTTGAACCCCCCGAGGTTTTTCGGAGATATCGAAAAAACGGCGGCGCTGAGCGCCGGAGTTTTTACGCCCACCGTATCCCCCACCCTTTGCGCAACTTTCCTGACATATTTGAACCGAGGTCATCTCAGGTCAGGTCACCAGGTCAGGTTAAGTGACCCCACCTCCAAAAAAGGTTGGCGGTCGTGCCACAGCCAGTGTTTCACCGAGATATTCGAAACTTACATAACTTCATAAGGTCATAGGAACCTACAATTCGTATATCTTGGATTTGTTATATCGGTGACCTAAGGTCGGGCAAATTTCGTGACCTCTCGATTATGCCAATTGGGAAATATTCGAATTCTTCCTATTCCCAGGATACGCATCAGATCAGTCCAATTCCTTCTGGATCATGTTATCATAGGTAATTATTGATGACCAAGGTGCAATTTTTGTTCAGAGACTCTCCTACAGGGTCAGCCGAGATCATCCAAGGTCACCAACACTTTGTTGCCAATCACTCTTGACAGAATGAAGATAGAGAGGTGAAACCGGCACCAATGTGTTTGTCTCGTCGACACATCTCCCAATATGCAACATGACCTACTTGGGTCACCACTTGATCTTGACCTGAGGTAGAATTTCGAAGTTGACCTAAACTGGTCATCATCAATATGATTCGAAGCGTCTTGACGAGCCAACACGATGACGTCAAAATTATCGCCCCCATCTTTATTAGGTAAACTGTTATTTGCGAAAAATGGTTTTGCCAAAAATAGTTTTGTTTAACTTTTGATGACTTTTGGAGCCTAAACTATTCACCTCAGCTAAAATTTGAGTGTACCAATGGCGATTGCATTTTTCAGCTAAAATTTAAGTACCAATGGCGATTGCATTTTTCAAGAGATTTCGATTTTTGCTCTCGTTTGTTCCTAGTTATCATTTCCCGAGATATTTGGGGTTTCTGGAGCAAAGTCCTAAAATGGGTAAATTTGACCTTTGATGACCTCTGTTGACCAATGTTGACCTGAGCCAAAAATGACCGAAATGGTTTCGACACGATTTTTGACGAGCTATCGAACGTTATTTTTGGATTCCGCCTACTCCCCAGAGGGGCCAAGTTCGAGGGGGGGGGGGGAGGGATGTTCCGCTCCCCCCGCTCCCAGCAGGACGTGCAACAACAACAAATCAGAGGCCCAGCGGGGCGCGGGTTAAACACCTGTCTACGTATAGTTAATTGTTTTGAAAGCTTTGGACGTGAACGTTTCCATTCTTTCTCACTTAAACAGAGTGCTGCTCGGTTTCAGGTGCCACATTATCAGTGTAATCCGGCCTTTTAACGATCACTGTCGAACTTCACGAACGGTGGGCTTACGGTTTGGTTTTCCTGGCTATTGTGCTTTGTTATCACGTGTGAGCGTATGTGAGCGCGGCGCTGCCGGGCGGCGGTGCCGAACGGCGCGGTGGCGGGCCAGCGGACTGGGCGCCGGTGCGGCCGGTACAGCTGCGCGTGGAGACCGGCCAGCGCCGTACTCGGCCCATCTGATCCTCCTGCAGCTGGGCCAGACTGATCTGTCACGTGACCGTGCTGTCTGTCCAGTCCTACTGTCACGTGACCGTGCTGTCTGTCCAGTCCTACTGTCACGTGACCGTGCTGTCTGTCCAGTCCTACTGTCACGTGACCGTGGTCTGTCCAGTCCTACTGTCACGTGGCCGTGCTGTCTGTGCGGCCCAACTGTCACGTGACCGTGCTGTCTGTCCAGTCCTACTGTCATGTGACTGTGCTGTCTGTGCGGCCCAACTGTCACGTGACCGTGCTGTCTGTCCAGTCCTACTGTCACGTGACCGTGCTGTCTGTCCAGTCCTACTGTCACGTGACCGTGCTGTCTGTCCAGTCCTACTGTCACGTGACCGTGCTGTCTGTCCAGTCCTACTGTCACGTGACCGTGCTGTCTGTCCGACCCGACTGTCACGTGACCGTGCTGTCTGTCCGGCCCAACTGTCACGTGACCGTGCCCTGCCTGTCTCTCCCGGCGGCTGAAGGCGGCAGGTGCAGGTAGGTCCTACGGCCGGGCGTGGCCCGCCGCCGCCCGGCCGTCCAGCCCGCAAATGATTCACGGCTATTAATAGGCCTCTGAGGCTGATGCCACGTAAAAATACGTCGGGCGCCGCGCCGCGTCTGGCGGCGGCTGCGGCCGGCCGATGGCCGTCAGCGCTGCTGTCAGGCCGCGCCTCCCGCCGCCTCCCGCCGCCGCCGTCCGCCGATTGCCGAATATGGGCAGCGGCGGCCTGCGTGGAGCCGGCGCGCGCCGCCTGCCGCTACACGCAGAGTGGCGCCGCTGGCAGCAGTCGACGGCGGACGGTGACGTCACTGGGCGCTCTCTGCCGCCGCCGCCGCCATCTGGGGCAGACGGCCGCCCGGCCCGGCCCGGCCCGGCCCGTCCCGGCGACCCGAGCTGTGTCAGCACGGTCGGCCCCAGTCCGCCGCGATCGCTGCGAACTCGGCCGTGTGGCGTGTCGGCCGGCGCGTGCTGGCGACTGGCGCGGCGGCGGCCGGCCGCCGGTGACTTTCGCCGCGCCCGATCGGTTGCCGGGTCGCCGCCGCCTGGGTTGGTCGGTCGGGGTCGCCGTGTCAGCTCTCCCCACCGGTGTGGGAGCCTGAACGGCGAGCTGGCCCAGAGTGCTGCGTCTGTCAGCTGTGCAGCCGCCCGGCCCGGCCCGGCCGCGCGCCGCCATATAAGGGGGCGTCAGAGCCGAGGCGGAGGTGCAAATTCGCGTGCCGGCCGTCCGCCGCCGCCGGTCGGTTGTGCGGCTGCAGGGCGGCAGCTGTCTGTTGTCACAGGCTGACGGGCTGGCCGGCTGGGGCGGTGAGCGGTCGGGAGCCGTCTGTCGGGTCGGTCCGCCTGACGCCACTGATCGCGCCCCGGACGGCCATAGTAGCTAGCATTGCACAATGCACATACACACTGGCTAGGCCGTTCAACGGTATATATATATATATATATATATATATATATATATATATATATATATATATATATACATACATACATATACGCTAAGTGCATGCAGCTAGCTTTCGGTTGGTCTGTTTTAGGTTGTTTTTGCACCACCTTCGCCGCGTCATTTTCTCACACTAAGCATCGGCACAGCACGGCCAACTACCGGCTCTTATCAATCGATTGTACGTTTGCTCCGTAGATGAGACTGTTGATAGCTGTGGTGCTGACTTCACATCCGATTCTGATGGTATCATCTTCACTGCCCAGTCATGCAGCAGGCGTCAAGCCGTAGGTTCGAGGTAGGTGGTAAGGTGGGTTCCAGTCTCTTCGGCGCTCGCTATTTGCTCCTGGCGGGGATGACATGCGGCCGGTGGCAGCGGCCGCACTCAAGGTCAGATGAAGCGAGCCGGGCGGACCGTCCTCAATCGTTAGGGAACGTAACACTTTCGCTACTAAATTCTGCCGTATACGTGTAATAGCCCGATCGGATGGTGGGGCCGTGGCTCGCGCAACAAGCTCTGCTTAGCGTGGGTCCTGCTCCTGGTAATCCATCCAATCAAACACATTCGGACTAAATTTATTAAAAAAGACGGCAACTCTGATTACTCATCTGCTGGGGAATAATTCGTCTACCTTCTAGTTTAAGCATATATACGTAAAGCATATGTTGATCCCTTGGACAGCGCAGATTTCTGAGGCCCGTCATCCTGGATATCTATGTACTACCGGTTGGGGAAAACGATCCTCTGCCAGGGGTTGATGGTGCGACCATAACCCCAATTATCATCATCATCCAATGGCTTCTTTGGCCTGGAACTTAGACTTTAGAGCAACACTTCTCAACGCCGCCGAACATTTAGCAGCCGAAGTTTTTTTAAATCGTAAAACCAAATTAATTCAACATCCATCCATATCCATGTATTCGCGAAATATCGGCAATTTATGTCAAATGCCGTCTGTGCGATAGTCTGCAGCAATGTGCGTCTTACTCCTGAAGCCTTTTACATTACACGTACAGCGTTTTCATGCCTAGGAAATAAAGGATTACAAAAACTACGGCGGTATGACCTGTTGGTCCCTCAATTAATTATCTGTTGACGCAACAATGGCATGATCTATGTACTCTGCCTTCCTAATGTGGAACCACATTATATTGATGATAACGATTTCACGTTGTATATTCCTTTGCCATATGCAAGCGCTGAATATTCTCATCCCACGTAGTCGAAACCGATACTGCAATGGCGCACGCCGAGTCGTCACGGGGGGGGGGGGGAGTATCGTTTACACCAATCACTAGGCACTGAGCTTCAGTGAACGCTGTTCTGCCTGGTCAGACTTGTCGGCTTGTCGCCGTCCGGTGGCTCTGACCACACCTCACCTCACCCGGCCCGCCGTCGGCAGTCAGAGGTGCCCCCTGTCCCCAGTCAGACGTCCCCTGTCCCTGTCCTCTGACGAGTGGCATCAATCGGGAGGCAAAATTTAGATTTGCCAAAATTTTCGTACCGCTTCGTTGCTCAGCCGAAATAAGTTATAGGGAAAATATGTTTCATTTGTCAGTCAAGCATTTACATTAAAACCATTTTATATGTGGATACCTGTTTTTTTTTTAAAGCAAAAGGCATGTAGTTATGTTAAACACTTTCTACTGGACGCAAAGTGACCTAGCAATTGTGGCGGCCTGCCTGAATTCCAACCAACAAACAACACACGAACTACGAAGTATGCATGGCTGTACGTCATCTGGCTGATGGGTGGAGGTGGCATTGGTGGCTGGATTGTCATCGGAACTAGACGGGAGCTGAGTAAGCTAGTCTGCAGCTGGAGCTGTGAGCCGCTCCGCTCTCTGTACGTCATCTGGCTGATGGCTGGAGGTGGCATTGGTGGCTGGATTGTCATCGGAACTAGACGGGAGCTGAGTAAGCTAGTCTGCAGCTGGAGCTGTGAGCCGCTCCGCTCCACTGCCACCAGGCAGCCACTGCTCGATGGCCGGCGTCGAAGTGGTCTTGGTAGGCGGGTTGGCGGCTGGCTGGGCTCAGCGGTGGTCCGCCCCGCCCCCGCCCCCGCCCCCGCCCCCGCCTGATCGCAGGCCGGTGCTTCCGAGCGGCGCGGTGAGGCGGCCGCGGGCCAGCTGAACCAATACGGCGCCGGAAGCTGGGCTGGGTACTGGGCACTGGGCAGTCTCGGCCGGGCTGGCTGAGCGGGCGCGGCCAGCGGCTGTGGTCGTACCAGCCGCCGTCCGCTGCACAGTGTGAGCTCCTACGCAACACCGACACCATTGCTGCCATAGGCGGTCATACTGGACCGTCTCTGAGAATGGGACTACCGATATCCTTCGTAACTTGTAAACAAATGTATGTATGTTTTGACCATAAAAATACTCCGATACATACAACCGGCTATTCTGAGTGTCGTGTCAGGGTTAAAAGGCGATAACTGTTAGACACGACACTCACTCACATGCGCACACTGGGATGAGAACAAATACACTACACGATTGCAAACAAACACATGCAGCACAGCACATCAGATGTCATATACAACAGCACCGACTTTACCTTTAAAGGAGGACTAGATGGCCTGAAATTTATATGGCCATTTATTTATATAGCCAGCTAATTTATATAGCCAGCCAATACGTTCGTTGCCCATTAACCGGTCCGATTTAGGTATTTATTTTAATAAAACCATTTATTTTTATAGCCATTTATTTATATAGCCATTTATTTATATAGCCAGTTATTTATATAGCTTTTATGTATATAGCCAGCTAATCTAACTTTACGTTTAAAGGATGATAAAGACCTATCACGCAGGTCCAGAGGCAGGGTGTTGAGCGTTGCACTACACTGTATAAAAAGCGTCGCTTGCCGGCTGCAGTTCTCGCTCGCGGGAGGGCCAAATCAGCGTCATGGCGGGTGCTTCTGGAACGAAGTTCAGAGTTGGCCGAAAGCGGGGAAGTGAGAGCTTGCGGTTTCCCGGAGCTGCGAATTTTGTGAAGAAGGTTGATATATTGAAGTTCGTACAGCTGCCGGGCGGTGAGCCAGCCCAGTTCATCTCGCACGTCCGATATGTGGTCGAACTTACGTCGGACAGGGACAGCGCGCAAGCCAAAATCGATTATCTTCTGGTTATTGATTTATTATTCAATTTAGTGATTGTGTGGTCTGTTGTGGTCTGTTGTGGTCTGTTGTGGTCTGTTGTGGTCTGTTGTGGTCTGTTGTGGTCTGTTGTGGTCTGTTGTGGGTCTGTTGTGGGTCTGTTGTGGTCTGTTGTGGTCTGTTGTCTGTTGTGGTCTGTTGTATGTTGTGGTCTGTTGTGGTCTGTTGTCTGTTGTCTGTTGTGGTCTGTTGTCTGTTGTGGTCTGTTGTCTGTTGTGGTCTGTTGTCTGTTGTGGTCTGTTGTGGGTCTGTTGTGGTCCGTTGTGGTCTGTTGTGGTCTGTTGTGGTCTGTTGTGGTCTGTTGTGGTCTGTTGTGGTCTGTTGTGGTCTGTTGTGGTCTGTTGTGGTCTGTCGTCTGTTGTGGTCTGTTGTCTGTTATGGTTAGTTGTCCGTTGTGGTCTGTTGTGGTCTGTTGTGGTCTGTTGTGGTCTGTTGTGGTCTGTTGTGGTCTGTTGTGGTCTGTTGTGGTCTGCTGTGGTCTGTTGTGGTCTGTTGTGGTCTGTTGTGGTTTGGGTCTGTTGTGGTCTGTTGTGGGTCTGTTGTGGGTCTGTTGTGGTATGTTGTGGTCTTTCGTCTGTTGTGGTCTGTTGTCTGTTATGGTTCGTTGTCCGTTGTGGTCTGTTGTGGTCTGTTGTGGTCTGTTGTGGTCTGTTGTGGTCTGTTGTGGGCTGTTGTGGTCTGTTGTGGTCTGTTGTGGTCTGTTGTGGTCTGTTGTGGTCTGTTGTGGTCTGTTGTGGTCTGTTGTGGTCTGTTGTGGTCTGTTGTGGTCTGTTGTGATCTGTTGTGGTCTGTTGTGGTCTGTTGTGGTCTGTTGTGGTCTGTTGTGGTCTGTTGTGGTTGTGGGTCTGTTGTGGCCTGTTGTGGGTCTGTTGTGGTCTGGTGTGGTCTGTTGTGGTCTGTTGTGGTCTGTTGTGGTCTGTTGTGGGTCTGTGTGGTCCGTTGTGGTCTCTTGTGGTCTGTTGTGGTCTGTTGTCTGTTGTGGTCTGTGGTGGTCTGCGGTGGTCTGTTTTGGTCTGTCGTCTGTTGTGGTCTGTCGTCTGTTGTGGTCTGTTGTCTGTTGTGGTCTGTTGTATGTTGTGGTCTGTTGTGGTCCGTTGTGGTCTGTTGTGGTCTGTTGTGGTCTGTTGTGGTCTGTTGTGGTCTGTTGTGGTCTGTTGTGGGTCTGATGTGGGTCTGCTGTGGTCTGCTGTGGGTCTGTTGTGGTCGTTCTGGGTCTGTTGTGGGTCTGTTGTGGGTCTGATGTGGTCTGTTTTGGTCTGCTGTGGTCTGTTGTGGTCCGTTGTGGTCCGTTGTGGTATGTTGTGGTTCGTTGTGGTCCGTTGTGGTCCGTTGTGGTCTGTTGTGGTCTGTTGTGGTCTGTTGTCTGTTGTCTGTTCTGTATTTTCTGTATTTGTATTCAATCACCAACAGGCATGTGCCCAATTACAGGTGAAGTCAAATCAACAATCAGGTATGCACATACAACTTCCCAACCGGAACAACCTTACATCGATGATGCGTCACATAGTGGGTCTCACAGTTGATGCATAAGCCAAGATCTGCCGTTTCAGCTGCCCTAGCGTATCGTAAAAAATGTCGGAACTTGGCGAAAAACCTCGAAAATCGTTGACGTTACGAGGAATGCGCACAAACAGTCCGGACGATACAGTTATCACTCTGGCGAATGGCACATCGAACAGTGATCTTGTCGCGATTCTAGTTTGCCTTGTTGGCGCATGGAGCTTGAAGCACTCCAGAAGGTGTGATGATGAGATCAAGCCTTTGAATAGTTTGCACAAAAATAGAACATCACACTGCGTACGCCGAGTTCCTAAATGAGATACATTGCATGCTGACAGCAGATGACAGTATGCGAGAGACGGTCCATCGAACGCCATATGACGCGCAAGCCACATCAAAATTTATGCTGCACCCTCTCCACGCGAACGAGATGGCATCTGGCTGCACCACTCCATATGATTGAACAGTATTCAATAATCGACCGAACGTTGGCGTTATAAGCAGCCAGAGCCGCTTGCTTATCCAGCTTACACCGGGGGGAGGCCGACTGGAATGTCCGAATGAGCAGACCTAGTGCTCGATTGGCTTCGGTGACGATTGAGTTCACATGATCTGCGAAGGTCAGCTTTTGGTCGAGAACGACACCCAAGTTTCGAATGGACTCCCTGTGTCTGTTGTGGTTGTGGGTCTGTTGTGGTCTGTTGTGGGTTTGCTGTGGTCTGTTGTGGTTTGATGTGGTCCGTTGTGGTCTGCTGTGGTCTGCTGTGGTCTGTTGTGGGTCTGATGTGGGTCTGATGTGGTCTGTTGTGGGTCTGTTGTGGGTCTGATGTGGTCTGTTGTGGTCTGTTGTGGTGTGCTGTGGTCTGTTGTGGGTCTGTTGTGGGTCTGATGTGGTCTGTTGTGGTCTGCTGTGGTCTGTTGTGGTCTGCTGTGGTCCGTTGTGGTCTGCTGTGGTCTGCTGTGGTCTGCTGTGGTCTGTTGTGGTCTGTTGTGGTCTGTTGTGGTCTTCTGTGGGTCTGATGTGGTCTGTTGTGGTCTGTTGTGGTCTGCTGTGGTCTGCTGTGGTCTGTTGTGGTCTGTTGTGGTCTGTTGTGGTCTGATGTGGTCTGCTGTGGTCTGTTGTGGTCTGATGTGGTCTGTTGTGGGGTTTGCTGTGGTCTGTTGTGGTCTGTTGTGGTCTGCTGTGGTCTGCTGTGGTCTGCTGTGGTCTGCTCCTCCCTGTGTGGTACAGTCGTGACACCGTTCCGTGCTGCAGGCTGGCCTGCAGCGTCTATTGTCACTGACTCCCTGTGCAGTGTGCACTGTGCAGTCGGCCGGCCTGCAGCGTCTATTGTCACTGACTCCCTGTGCAATGTGCACTGTGCAGTCGGCCGACCTGCAGCGTCTATTGTCACTGACTCCCTGTGCAGTGTGCACTGTGCAGGCGGCCGACCTGCAGCGTCTATTGTCACTGACTCCCTGTGCAGTGTGCACTGTGCAGTCGGCCGGCCTGCAGCGTCTATTGTGACTGACTCCCTGTGCAGTGTGCACTGTGCAGTCGGCCGACCTGCAGCGTCTATTGTCACTGACTCCCTGTGCAGTGTGCACTGTGCAGTCGGCCGGCCTGCAGCGTCTATTGTCACTGACTCCCTGTGCAGTGTGCACTGTGCAGTCGGCCGACCTGCAGCGTCTATTGTCACTGACTCCCTGTGCAGTGTGCACTGTGCAGTCGGCCGACCTGCAGCGTCTATTGTCACTGGCTCCCTGTGCAGTGTGCACTGTGCAGTCGGCCGACCTGCAGCGTCTATTGTCACTGACTCCCTGTGCAGTGTGCACTGTGCAGTCGGCCGGCCTGCAGCGTCTATTGTCACTGACTCCCTGTGCAGTGTGCACTGTGCAGTCGGCCGACCTGCAGCGTCTATTGCCACTGACTCCCTGTGCAGTGTGCACTGTGCGGTCGGCCGGCCTGCAGCGTCTATTGCCACTGACTCCCTGTGCAGTGTGCACTGTGCAGTCGGCATTGAAGGACGCCATCGCTCCTCGGACGAACGGTGCCGTTATAACTGGACTATGTCCTTTAACGTCCACCATTCATTTACCGCTATTCAGGTTTTGGCGCTGTCAATGCCACGGCCCGCTCCTTCTTGCATGCTGTTGTTCGGTGTTGACCATACGTGAGCAAAAGTGGCCATGTGTACGAGGCCTCCTCCATTCTCGCTGATGAATGTCCTCGCACGCTCCTCCCAATGGTATGCCTTCACGGCAGACATTATTCTCCAGCTGTAGGCCGTGTTTAGAGTGAGGCAGGCTACAGCTGGCTGGGACGTGATCTGCATCGGACCAGGCCACGTGAGGTGAGGAGGGTCGGTCGTACCGGTGCCGTGTGCCCGCGATGCGGACAGTGCCGGCTGGCGTCCTGTGCCGAGTGCCGGCTCGTCACGGAGGCCAGTCACGGCACGGCGCGGCTGATGGAGCCTGATCAGCTGATCAGCTGACCGGACCGAGCCAGCAGCGGGGGCCGGCCACGGACCGTCTGGCGGCCCGGGCTGTGTGGCGGGGTGGCACGGCGCGGCTGATGGAGCCTGGTCAGCTGATCAGCTGACCGGACCGAGACAGCAGCGGGGGCCGGCCACGGACCGTCTGGCGGCCCGGGCTGTGTGGTGGGGTAGCACGGCGCTCCTGATCAGCTGATCAGCTGACAGGACCGAGACAGCAGCGGGGGCCGGCCACGGA
This sequence comes from Chirona hameri, assembly GCA_036785665.1. Taxonomy (NCBI): domain Eukaryota; kingdom Metazoa; phylum Arthropoda; class Thecostraca; order Balanomorpha; family Balanidae; genus Chirona; species Chirona hameri. The sequence goes on along the minus strand of JAXIVJ010004729.1, from coordinate 50,756 downwards.
CCGTCTGGCGGCCCGGGCTGTGTGGCGGGGTGGCACGGCGCGGCTGATGGAGCCTGATCAGCTGATCAGCTGACCGGACCGAGACAGCAGCGGGGGCCGGCCACGGACCGTCTGGCGGCCCGGGCTGTGTGGCGGGGTGGCACGGCGCGGCTGATGGAGCCTGGTCAGCTGATCAGCTGACCGGACCGAGACAGCAGCGGGGGCCGGCCACGGACCGTCTGGCGGCCCGGGCTGTGTGGTGGGGTAGCACGGCGCTCCTGATCAGCTGATCAGCTGACAGGACCGAGACAGCAGCGGGGGCCGGCCACGGACCGTCTGGCGGCCCGGGCTGTGTGGTGGGGTAGCACGGCGCTCCTGATCAGCTGATCAGCTGACCGGACCGAGACAGCAGCGGGGGCCGGCCACGGACCGTCTGGCGGCCCGGGCTGTGTGGTGGGGTAGCACGGCGCTCCTGATCAGCTGATCAGCTGACCGGACCGAGACAGCAGCGGGGGCCGGCCACGGACCGTCTGGCGGCCCGGGCTGTGTGGTGGGGTAGCACGGCGCTCCTGATCAGCTGATCAGCTGACAGGACCGAGACAGCAGCGGGGGCCGGCCACGGACCGTCTGGCGGCCCGGGCTGTGTGGTGGGGTAGCACGGCGCTCCTGATCAGCTGATCAGCTGACAGGACCGAGACAGCAGCGGGGGCCGGCCACGGACCGTCTGGCGGCCCGGGCTGTGTGGTGGGGTAGCACGGCGCTCCTGATCAGCTGATCAGCTGACCGGACCGAGACAGCAGCGGGGGCCGGCCACGGACCGTCTGGCGGCCCGGGCTGTGTGGCGGGGTGGCACGGCGCTCCTGATGGAGCCTGGTCAGCTGATCAGCTGACAGGACCGAGACAGCAGCGGGGGCCGGCCACGGACCGTCTGGCGGCCCGGGCTGTGTGGCGGGGTGGCACGGCGCGGCTGATGGAGCCTGATCAGCTGATCAGCTTACCGGACCGAGACAGCAGCGGGGCCGGCCACGGACCGTCTGGCGGCCCGGGCTGTGTGGCGGGGTGGCACGGCGCGGCTGATGGAGCCTGATCAGCTGATCAGCTGACCGGACCGAGACAGCAGCGGGGGCCGGCCACGGACCGTCTGGCGGCCCGGGCTGTGTGGCGGGGGCGGCTGATATCAGGGCGGCACGGCACGGCGCTGCTGCTGGCGTGAGGCGAGGGAGTGGGGCAGGGTGCCGCCGGTCGGGCCGGACACGCCAGCTAGCTCGGCGGACGCCGCTCTCAACCGCATACGGTCCTCCAGCCACCCGAGGCAAGGTCGTCCCTGGGCATGGCTGTAAATGTCGTATGCTATGTAGGAGGCTCATACGAGGCGGTATAATACACACAGCTCACTCCACACTGCCTATTGGATATATTGAGTGGTTAACCCGCATGCTATTTGTTTTTGTATAGTTCCTGGACGCATTTTATGTTCTTTTTTAGGACATGGTTTAACATGGAAGTGTAGTTTTATGAATATGTGGTCTAGCGGCATGCAGAGCTACTTAAATCCACACCTAATACGTATTGCTGCTTGTGCAGTTAGCACAACCGATCTATATTGTATGGTGGGATTCATTGGGATCCAAGACCAGTTCCTAAGTTTCGTCTGAAGGTCCTCTAAGGTCCTCTGGGATCTCAGATCCAGAAGTGCAATTAATCGCGGGTTTTAAAGGGATTATATAGCGCCAAATAACGATAGAAGTATGCGCGCCCGTAAACCCATATATGATCATCACTATCACGGTATCGCCACTGAGATTATATACCCACCATGTGCTTAGACGGGATATCTTCCGGGATTCGGGATTTATCTCTGGAATGTATGCACTTTTTATTTATTTTTTATACATTTTGTCGGAATATTTGGAATTGATGGATTTCCGAGGTGAGGTCCTGCCATAACTTGCCGGACATGACACAGGTCTGAGTTCTGACATATTGGTATTTATTAAATCAGGCTTTGTTCGTGTGAGACAAAACGCAGCAGCGTGATTTTGATTGTTCGGCTGGGATGAGCGGTGGGCTGGTGCGGAGACGCTGCCGTCACCGTCGGTGGGGTGGGGCGGAGACGCTGCCGTCACCGTCGGTGGGCTGGGGCGGACGCTGCCGTCACCGTCGCCGTCGGTGGGCTGGTGCGGACGCTGCCGTCGCCGTCACCGTCGCCGTCGGTGGGCTGGTGCGGACGCTGCCGTCGCCGTCACCGTCGCCGTCGGTGGGCTGGTGCGGACGCTGCCGTCGCCGTCGCCGTCGCCGTCGGTGGGCTGGTGCGGACGCTGCCGTCGCCGTCACCGTCGCCGTCGGTGGGCTGGTGCGGACGCTGCCGTCGCCGTCGCCGTCACCGTCGGTGGGCTGGTGCGAACGCTGCCGTCGCCGTCGCCGTCGGTGGGCTGGTGCGGACGCTGCCGTCGCCGTCGCCGTCGGTGGGCTGGTGCGGACGCTGCCGTCGCCGTCGCCGTCGCCGTCGGTGGGCTGGTGCGGACGCTGCCGTCGCCGTCGCCGTCGGTGGGCTGGTGCGGACGCTGCCGTCGCCGTCGCCGTCGCCGTCGCCGTCGCCGTCGGTGGGCTGGTGCGGACGCTGCCGTCGCCGTCGGTGGCGGTGGGGTGGGGCGGTAAGGGTGCGTAGGTCACCCCCCCCCCCCATCCAGTGACCTACATCTTCCCCTGCCGATGTGTCTGACCCGGCCCGGCTCTGTCGACAGACGGGCCGACAGGCGCCCGACGCGCCCATCGTCGGCGGCCACAAGGGACCCGTGCTCGACATCGCCTGGGACCCGTTCAACGACAACGTGATCGCCTCCTCGTCAGAAGACTGCGTCGTCAAAGGTGGGTGGCCGCGCCCCGTCTCTCGGCCGTCGGTGACTGGTGACCGCGGTTCGGTGACTTCCTGCCAGGCAAATATCATGTGTGTAAACTGTGAGAAGAATATCTAAGACTCGTGATAGACTGACCACGCTATGGGTGGCTTCTCAAATGGAGCTGGTTGGGTTACGGATTATGATGTCATTAGATGTGTCGATTAGATGCGCTGAGAACTGTGCTGTTTTGTAGTTGTACGGCTCTCTCAGCCTGTTGTCTGTTCCTATCGCGTTGTATTGCCGACCGCTCTGGGTGGTGACCACTGTTAAACTGTGCCTGTACAGACACTACACTGGACACATTATGGCGCGAAACTCGCCACCACCCGCCTCCCTGCCCATCCACCGCTCACATGGCCGCCATATGATGGCAGCAGCTCGGCTATTTGCCCCACCACCGCCTCCCTGCCCATCCACCGCTCACATGGCCGCCATATGATGGCAGCAGCTCGGCTATTTGCCCCACCACCGCCTCCCTGCCCATCCACCGCGCACATGGCCGCCATATGATGGCAGCAGCTCGGCTATTTGCCCCACCACTGCCTCCCTGCCCATCCACCGCTCACATGGCCGCCATATGATGGCAGCAGCTCGGCTATTTGCCCCACCACCGCCTCCCTGCCCATCCACCGCTCACATGGCCGCCATATGATGGCAGCAGCTCGTCTATTTGCCCCACCACCGCCTCCCTGCCCATCCACCGCTCACATGGCCGCCATATGATGGCAGCAGCTCGGCTATTTGCCCCACCACCCGCCTCCCTGCCCATCCACCGCTCACATGGCCGCCATATGATGGCAGCAGCTCGGCTATTTGGTGCGGCGCCGTTAAAGGGAATAGGTCACCTTGAAAGTTGTCTTTAAATTTGTCTATACAGGGTATTTCCAGCTGAAAAAAACGAATATGGCATTTGTTTGGATGATAGATGGATATCCGTCGAAAAATGGGAATGCTTCTCTTTTCTCCTTCATGGCCATATCTTAATGATAATTATGACGTCATCATATAGTAGCTTGGATATGCAAACTATTGCACACAATAACGACGGACTTAGGCATATATACGCAGGCTGATTGTAACGTAAACAACCGTTGTGAGGACCCGAAACAAGTTTCGGGCGCCCGAAACTTCTTCTAAAAGGGACCCTCTAGTCTTGTGTCGAAATTACTTAGCGTAGCGAGGTAATTCTTTCACCACAACCCGTTTTTCGATCTGCTCTACAAATCTGCTATCTCAGTTCAAAACCCCATGTTAAAGGTGAAGTATTTATTTCCTTTAACCCGCGCCCGGCTGTGCCTCGGAGACAACTTCGCCCTAGTGAGGGGTGGTCGCCCTAATGAGGGGTGGTCGCCCTAGTAAGGGGTGGGGGGGGGGGGGGGTCAAAATGACAACTACTAACTCGAAAACTAAAAGGGAAAGCAAGACGGAGAAAGGCGTTCGAAAGCTCAGCACAAAACGAATAGAAATTCCTTCGATCATTGCTTTGCTCAGGTCAATATTGAGGTCACCAGAGGTCATCAAAGGTCGAATTTGGCAACCTGTAGTCAGCTGATCAAGAGATCCGCAAATATATCTGGCACTATGATAGCTAGGACAAAACGAGGAAGAAACAACAATCGAAAGCCAATGAAAAATGCAATCGCTGAGCTGCCCGCTGTTTTTTTTTTAAAGATCAGGGCAGTAGTTTAGGCCACATAGGTCACTGGTGTGCAGCTGGGCGCAATCGTGCCACAGTGGAAGCAGTAAGCACTGTGTATGGCAGTTGACAGTGTAACAACTGTGCCGTGCGCGTCACCGTCTACAGTGTAACAACTGTGCCGTGCGCGTCACCGTCTACAGTGTATCTGCTGCACATCTCACAGTGTCACAGATAGAATCACAGATATCTCACAGTGTCACAGATAGAATCACAGATATCTCACAGTGTCACAGATAGAACACTGTGCCTCAGCTCTCCCCCTGCGTGAGCTGCGCGTTGGCCAGCTCCTCGGCGCGGCGTGGTGCGCGGGAGGAGCTCCGCCCACTCAGCGGGGAGCACCGAGCGGGCTCTGTGAGGAGCGGTACACGTGCACAAACAGAACGCGCCCGGACGCGACGTCACTAATCCGCCCCAGCGCACCATGGCATAACTCCGTCCCACTCCGTCCCGCTCCGTCCCAGATGTGACCAGAATGGCAAAGTGTGAGTTATCAAGCATTCCTTGAAACTAAAACATTTTGATTAATAACGCTTTGAAGCATAAGAAGCCATGTATGCTGCTGGTTTTGAGCGGTCCAAAAACTCCTGGTGTGGGCTCAAAGTATGACGTTGTGGTTGCCACATTTTTGGGTATCTGGGCGATCGGAAAACGCTTAAGTTTGGCGGCCAGTATCTCAACCAAATTTGATGATATTGGGATAAGTCTGAATTGTTTCGGGATCTCCAAACAATCTTCTAATGACATACAGTATTTATGTTTAAACTTTGACTACACATCATACTTTTCTGGAGCAAGTTATTGATGCATGTATGAATGAATACATTTCACGATGTCAAAATGTCCGTAGTCCGTCAAAAATTTCCAGTGGCTGCAGAAATTCAGGATACATTAAAACATGAGCCTACATATGTATAGAGTATGGTTAAAAAAAAACATCTAGATCGGCAAGATAGGGTGGAGCCGAGTTATGGCCGTTTTTCCTAGCCCAGGTCGCGCTTTCCGGACGGCGCGTGACGGCCCGGGCGACCCGATGCGCGCGGCAATTGGCCCGGCGCGGCGGCGAGGGAGCACGGACGTGCTTGCTGATAGGGTCTCATGCATCGTTATAGTGGAATAGCTGTCGCCACATGGCACCTGCTTGTGTCACATGACACCTAGAGCATTCAAACACCTCGTGACTGCTCTAGAAGGTGAATGACTCCGTTCATACACAAATCCAACCATAAATGTTGCCTACTGTATTACATTATGGAGGCAAAATGCATCCGGTTGACAAAATTTCTACCACCTTTGCCGTCTGTTGAGTTAGTCTACATAATTTGTACTCGTTAAGCGTCATTTCGTGCCTCTGTAATCCGGTCCCGTTCGATTGTTCACGCTCAACACTGCTCATTAAGAAGACACGCACGCATTGGTCAGTCTGTGTTTCACATTTTTTTTTATAAAATACATTTTGTCTGAATGTTTTTGAATGGATGGATTTCCGAGGTCAGGCCCCGCGCTAAGCATAGCTTGTTGCGCAGACCCTGACCCCCACCACCCGATCAAGCAATTCCTGGCGTCCGGCAGAATTTATAATCGAAAGTTTTACGTGCCCGACATACCTGGACACGGTCCGCCCCGCCCTCTGACGTCACCTGACCTTGAGTACGACCGCTGCCACCGGCCACAGGCCATCCCAGTCAGGGACAAATAGCGAGCGCCAAAGCGACTCGAACCCGGGCTGCCACTACCGGATGAGGTCAGAAGTCCGGCACTCTCCCAACTCAGCTACAGGGGCGGACTGTTAACGTGAGAGCGCTGCTTTGCTGGTTGTCATATGACATTGGTCATGTGCTCAAGACGGTACCAAAGCGACTCAGGAAAGGTCTGGGTCTAAGGTGACTCGTATCGTAAAACACTGCTACGCAGCCGGCACTCCTTGGCTCGATGTGTATTGGAAACAAAACTATGCCCCTCGGTTTGTAAAACTCGAGACGGTAACGGAGGCTTTACATACACTATAGCACATGAACCAAGGTGTCACTGTCATGTGACGTCACCTATCCAAACAAGGTATATAATACCCTATCAGCAATGAGCAAGCGCTTCCATGCTCCCTCGCCGCCGCGCCGGGCCAATTGCCGCGCGCATCGGGTCGCCCGGGCCGTCACGCGCCGTCCGGAAAGCGCGATCTGGGCTAGGAAAAACACCCATAACTCGGATCCACCCTATCTTGCATATCTAGATGTTTTTTAAACATGTTCTTTACATATGTAGGCTCATGTTTTAAGGTATCCTGAATCTCTGCAACCACTGAAATTTTTGCCGGACTACGGAAATCGTGAATTTATTCATTTAATACATGCATCAATAAATTGCTCCATAAAAGTTTGACGTGTAATACAAATTGAAAAATAAATACTGTATATCATTAGAAGATTGTTCGGAGATTCTGAAACAATTCAGACCTATCCCAATATCTACAAATTTGGTTGAGATACTGGCCGCGAAACTTAAGAGTTTTCCGATCGCCCAGATACAAACAAAAATGTCGCAACCACGTCATACTTTGGGCTCACACCAGGAGTTTTTGGACCGCTCAAAACCAGCAGCATACATGGCTTCTTATGCTTCAAAGCGTTCTTAATCAAAATGTTTTAGTTTCAAGGAATGCTTGATAACTCACAATTTGCCATTCTGGTCACATCTGGGACGGAGTTATGACATGGTGCAGCGCTGCGCCGGGAAGCCGCCGCATAGTACGAACTCGGTCAGTCGGCTCGGCCCGGCCTGGGAAGCCGTCGCATAGTACAGACCCGGGGTCAGTCGGCTCGGCCCGGCCTGGGAAGCCGTCGCATAGTACAGACCCGGGGTCAGTCGGCTCGGCCAGGCCTGTCTTTACCGGCCTGGGAAGCCGTCGCATAGTACGCTCTCTGGGTCAGTCGGCTCGGCCCGGCCTGGGAAGCCGTCGCATAGTACAGACCCGGGGTCAGTCGGCTCGGCCCGGCCTGTCTTTACCGGCCTGGGAAGCCGTCGCATAGTACGCTCTCTGGGTCAGTCGGCTCGGCCCGACCTATCTTTACCGGCCTGGGAAGCCGCCGCATAGTACAGACCCGGGGTCAGTCGGCTCGGCCCGGCCTGTCTTTACCGGCCTGAGAAGCCGCCGCATAGTACAGACCCGGGGTCAGTCGGTTCGGCCCGGCCTGGGAAGCCGTCGCATAGTACAGACCCAGGGTCAGTCGGCTCGGCCCGGCCTGTCTTTACCGGCCTGGGAAGCCGCCGCATAGTACAGACCCGGGGTCAGTCGGCTCGGCCCGGCCTGGGTAGCCGTCGCATAGTACAGACCCGGGGTCAGTCGGCTCGGCCCGGCCTGGGAAGCCGTCGCATAATACAGACCCGGGGTCAGTCGGCTCGGCCCGGCCTGGGAAGCCGTCGCATAGTACAGACCCGGGGTCAGTCGGCTCGGCCCGGCCTGGGAAGCCGTCGCATAGTACAGACCCGGGGTCAGTCGGCTCGGCCCGGCCGGGGTAGCCGTCGCATAGTACGCTCTCTGGGTCAGTCGGCTCGGCCCGGCCTGTCTTTGCTGGCCCTATAGACGGAGTAGCTATAGACGGGCCCTGTGGTGAGTCATTGACCAGTGGCCGCGGCAGAGGCAGGCGGGGAGAACACGGTGTTCGCAGTCGGGGAAAGAGGGGAACCATGTGTCGTGGTGAATAGTAGGCAATGAGAGAGATGTGCCTATTTATCAACGTTTGATGATGCCAAGGACAAATCCCGCAATCTGGTCCTGTGTCTTACTGAAGGATCCGTTTGAAAGATTTGCAGATTGATGCACCAAGATCCGAGATCTTGAGTGTTGTTTCGTTTTCGTAGGGTTCCACCGTGGTGTCAGATCCGCCTCCCATATTTTTTAGATCCACCGAATCCATAATGAAGATCCATAGTTGAACAAATACATATAAATTAATGCCTTATATTTGTTTTTAACAGAACAGAAAAGGCTTACATATGTTATTACATTAAACATATATTTACTCTGTAATTTTAAAGTGCTATCCTGTCGGATCGGAGATCCCGTGGTGTCACCAATTTTGTTTGAATGTTCAACCATGGCACCTTTTGGGATTCAATGTCTGGTTCATGGGGAGAACCGCTGGAATCCACTGTTGCATTTCGTCGTGAGCATTGTTGAAATACCAGATCCGTCATTTGAAGATCCTTGATTTGATTTTGTGGATCTAGTTAACAGTTCTCACTAAACCTTGGATCTGAGTAATTTTGATTATGCCCCAGCCTCCTTCTGGTCCAGTTTTACTCTGGAGCTTTAACATGCTTACATTTTGTGAAACAGGTAGCGTTGAACGAAATCCTCCGGTGGTGAAGTGTGCGAAGAGAGAAGATTGGACGCGGATTGTTGGCATTTCACGTTGGCTGCCTGTGTGACGGCTGTGGTGGCGACATTGTACTGATCTGTGTGGCGCCTCCATCCGGTGCCCCCATCCGCCGGAGACGGCCGCGCCGGTGCCCCGGTGCCGCGCTGTTCCGGCGGCGGCGGAAGCCGGCTCGTCCGGCCGGCTCGTCCGGCTCGTCCTGCTCGTCCTGCTCGTCCTGCTCGTCCTGCTCGTCCTGGCTGACCATTACCACAGAGCCGCGCTGACGGCGATCGCCGTATTTGGCGAGTCTGGGGGCGGCGGCGGCGCGGGGAGCCAGCTGCTGCCGACAGTGACGTCATCTGGCGAGTGTGTCGCTCCGACCGCCGCCTGCCGCCGTCGCCGCTGGGACCGGCATCCGTGGACCGGGTGGCGGCGCTGGACCGGGAGACGAAACGACGCCACGACGGCGCTGCACCGATCGACTGGTTAATAGTGGCCTGCAACAAACCTAGAATCATGCTATCAAACAGTTTATTGCAATGTGCCTATCGGTCTGTGGTCGAGTGGTAAGCTTTCGTCCATCTGTTCGTCACCAACCCGCCGCCCGGCGCCCGCCGTCCGCCGTCCGCCGCCCGCCGCCCGCCGCCCGCCGGCTCTACACGCGACATGTAGCTCACGGTCAGCTGTGTGGGGCGGTGTACCGGCCGGGCGGCGGCGGCGGCGGCGGCCTGGCACACACCTGGCACACCTGGCACACACGGTCTGTACTCTGTACTCCGTGAGGCAGGCGGGTATCTCACCACAGTCGCCGGCCTGCAGCGAGTCTCACTTTGGGCGCCGGCTGTGGACGGCTGTGGACGGCTGGACAGAGTGGCTGTGCTCGTGGCTGGGGTGCAGCTGGTGAGCGGTGAGGCGGCCTGGACCTGAGCTGACCGGGCGCCGGCCGAGCGTCGTCTGACGTCACTGGCCGTCACCCGCCGGCGTCATCGGAGGAGTTCCGGCCCGGGCGGCGGCGGATCGGCCCGGCCGAGTCCCGCCGGCCGGGCAGAGCCAGAGAAAGAGAGAGTGAGTGATGACAAGCGCGTCAACGGTGCCAGCCGGCCGTTCCGTTCAGCCGGCACAAATTTGGCCGGCCCCGGTTAGGATCGGATGCTTTTTTTGGCTGGCCTTCCTTTACCAGCGTACCGTGGCGAGCGCCCATGCCAAAACACACCGGCTGATATTGCCCGAATACTAGCCGTGGCGCCCTATCTGGGGTGACTGACTGCCTGTCACTGAATCGGGTCAGGTGTTTCGTACGTGTTAGCTACACTTCCTATGAAATACTTCAGATACCGTGCCGTGTGAAGTACGAGCGAATGCACTCGGAGAGCATCGGAGTTGGCTCCGCTGCTCGTATTGAGCGGTATGTACTTTGGAGAACTAAATCCGCTCCATAGTTGATGTGCTGATGTGCCTTTGATGTGCCGACATCGGTCTATAACCCCCCCCCCCCCCCCAGCCTATCGGTTACATGGCAACATGCCCCGTTTGATGTACCGCCAGTGCCTATGTAGGCGGCGCCCCGCCCACTGGCCTCCCTCGCGCACCATACCAGCTGACAATGGTGAAAGTGTTTCATTTGTTGGGATGTGTCGGTAGTGCTATATCTGCAGATGGTGTGCGTGTGCGTGCGTGCGTGCGTGCGTGCGTGCGTGCGTGCGTGCGTGCGTGCGTGCGTGCGTGCGTGCGTGCGTGCGTGCGTGCGTGCGTGCGTGCGTGCGTGCGTGCGTGCGTGCGTGCGTGCGTGCGTGCGTGTGTGCGTGCGTGCGTGCGTGCGTGCGTGCGTGCGTGCGTGCGTGCGTGCGTGCGTGCGTGCGTGCGTGCGTGCGTGCTGTTCACGCCGTACCGCCGAGCTGTCGGTGCGTTCTGAAGCACAACTCACCATCATCATCTGGGGCTGTCTGCCGTTGTCCCTGTCTGCTGTGTCTGCTGTGTCTGATGTGTCTGCTGTGCCTGCCGTGTCTGCTGTCTCTCCTGTGTCCGCTGTGTCTGCTGTGTCTGCTGTGTCTGCTGTGTCTGCTGTGTCTGCTGTGTCTGCTGTCTGCTGTGTCTGCTGTGTCTGCTGTGTCTGCTGTGTCTGATGTGTCTGCTGTCTGCTGTGTCTGCTGTGTCTCCTGTGTCTGCTGTGTCTGCTGTGTCTGCTGTGTCTGCTGTGTCTGCCGTGTCTGCTGTGTCTACTGTGTCTGCTGTCTCTGCTGTCTCTGCTGTCTCTGCTGTCTCTGCTGTGTCTGCTGTGTCTGCTGTGTCTGCTGTCTATGCTGTCTCTGCTGTCTCTGCTGTCTCTGCTGTCTCTGCTGTCTCTGCTGTCTCTGCTGTCTCTGCTGTCTCTGCCGTGTCTGCTGTCTCTGTTGTCTCTGCTGTCTGCTGTGTCTGCTGTGTCTGCTGTGTCTGCTGTGTCTGCTGTGTCTGCTGTGTCTGCTGTGTCTGCTGTGTCTGCTGTGTCTGCTGTGTCTGCTGTGTCTGCTGTGTCTGCTGTGTCTGCTGTGTCTGCTGTGTCTGCTGTGTCTGCTGTGTCTGCTGTGTCTGCTGTGTCTGCTGTGTCTGCTGTGTCTGCTGTGTCTGCTGTGTCTGCTGTGTCTGCTGTGTCTGCTGTGTCTGCTGTGTCTGCTGTGTCTGCTGTGTCTGCCGTGTCTGCCGTGTCTGCTGTGTCTACTGTGTCTGCTGTCTCTGCTGTCTCTGCTGTCTCTGCTGTGTCTGCTGTGTCTGCTGTCTCTGCTGTCTATGCTGTCTCTGCTGTCTCTGCTGTCTCTGCTGTCTCTGCTGTCTCTGCTGTCTCTGCTGTCTCTGCTGTCTCTGCTGTCTCTGCTGTCTCTGCTGTCTCTGCTGTCTCTGCTGTCTCTGCTGTCTCTGCCGTGTCTGCTGTCTCTGTTGTCTCTGCTGTGTCTGCTGTGTCTGCTGTGTCTGCTGTGTCTGCTGTGTCTGCTGTGTCTGCTGTGTCTGCTGTGTCTGCTGTGTCTGCTGTGTCTGCTGTGTCTGCTGTGTCTGCTGTGTCTGCTGTGTCTGCTGTGTCTGCTGTGTCTGCTGTGTCTGCTGTGTCTGCTGTGTCTGCTGTGTCTGCTGTGTCTGCTGTGTCTGCTGTGTCTGCTGTGTCTGCTGTGTCTGCTGTGTCTGCTGTGTCTGCTGTGTCTGCTGTGTCTGCTGTGTCTGCTGTGTCTGCTGTGTCTGCTGTGTCTGCTGTGTCTGCTGTGTCTGCTGTGTCTGCTGTGTCTGCTGTGTCTGCTGTGTCTGCTGTGTCTGCTGTCTCTGCTGTCTCTGTTGTCTGCTGTGTCTGCTGTGTCTCCTGTGTCTGCTGTGTCTGCTGTGTCTGCTGTGTCTGCTGTGTCTGCCGTGTCTGCTGTGTCTGCTGTCTCTGCTGTCTCTGCTGTCTCTGCTGTCTCTGCTGTGTTTGCTGTGTCTGCTGTCTCTGCTGTCTATGCTGTCTCTGCTGTCTCTGCTGTCTCTGCTGTCTCTGCTGTCTCTGCTGTCTCTGCTGTCTCTGCTGTCTCTGCTGTCTCTGCCGTGTCTGCTGTCTCTGCTGTCTCTGTTGTCTCTGCTGTCTGCTGTGTCTGCTGTGTCTGCTGTGTCTGCTGTGTCTGCTGTGTCTGCTGTGTCTGCTGTGTCTGCTGTGTCTGCTGTGTCTGCTGTGTCTGCTGTGTCTGCTGTGTCTGCTGTGTCTGCTGTGTCTGCTGTGTCTGCTGTGTCTGCTGTGTCTGCTGTGTCTGCTGTGTCTGCTGTGTCTGCTGTGTCTGCTGTGTCGGCTGTGTCTGCCGTGTCTGCTGTGTCTGCTGTCTCTGCTGTCTCTGCTGTCTCTGCTGTGTCTGCTGTGTCTGCTGTCTCTGCTGTCTCTGCTGTCTCTGCTGTCTCTGCTGTCTCTGCTGTCTCTGCTGTCTCTGCTGTCTCTGCTGTCTCTGCTGTCTCTGCTGTCTCTGCTGTCTCTGCTGTCTCTGCTGTCTCTGCTGTCTCTGCTGTCTCTGCCGTGTCTGCCGTCTCTGTTGTCTCTGCTGTGTCTGCTGTGTCTGCTGTGTCTGCTGTGTCTGCTGTGTCTGCTGTGTCTGCTGTGTCTGCTGTGTCTGCTGTGTCTGCTGTGTCTGCTGTGTCTGCTGTGTCTGCTGTGTCTGCTGTGTCTGCTGTGTCTGCTGTGTCTGCTGTGTCTGCTGTGTCTGCTGTGTCTGCTGTGTCTGCTGTGTCTGCTGTGTCTGCTGTGTCTGCTGTGTCTGCTGTGTCTGCTGTGTCTGCTGTGTCTGCTGTGTCTGCTGTGTCTGCTGTGTCTGCTGTGTCTGCTGTGTCTGCTGTGTCTGCTGTGTCTGCTGTGTCTGCTGTGTCTGCTGTGTCTGCTGTGTCTGCTGTGTCTGCTGTGTCTGCTGTGTCTGCTGTGTCTGCTGTGTCTGCTGTGTCTGCTGTGTCTGCTGTGTCTGCTGTGTCTGCTGTGTCTGCTGTGTCTGCTGTGTCTGCTGTGTCTGCTGTGTCTGCTGTGTCTGCTGTGTCTGCTGTGTCTGCTGTGTCTGCTGTGTCTGCTGTGTCTGCTGTGTCTGCTGTGTCTGCTGTGTCTGCTGTGTCTGCTGTGTCTGCTGTGTCTGCTGTGTCTGCTGTGTCTGCTGTGTCTGCTGTGTCTGCTGTGTCTGCTGTGTCTGCTGTGTCTGCTGTGTCTGCTGTGTCTGCTGTGTCTGCTGTGTCTGCTGTGTCTGCTGTGTCTGCTGTCTCTGCTGTCTCTGCTGTCTCTGCTGTCTCTGCTGTCTCTGCTGTGTCTGCTGTGTCTGATGTGTCTGCTGTGTCTGCTGTGTCTGCTGTGTCTGCTGTCTCTGCTGTCTCTGCTGTCTCTGCTGTCTCTGCTGTCTCTGCTGTCTCTGCTGTCTCTGCTGTCTCTGCTGTCTCTGCTGTCTCTGCTGTCTCTGCTGTCTCTGCTGTCTCTGCTGTCTCTGCTGTCTCTGCTGTCTCTGCTGTCTCTGCTGTCTCTGCTGTCTCTGCTGTCTCTGCTGTCTCTGCTGTCTCTGCTGTCTCTGCTGTCTCTGCTGTCTCTGCTGTCTCTGCTGTCTCTGCTGTCTCTGCTGTCTCTGCTGTCTCTGCTGTCTCTGCTGTCTCTGCTGTCTCTGCTGTCTCTGCTGTCTCTGCTGTGTCTGCTGTGTCTGCTGTGTCTGCTGTGTCTGCTGTGTCTGCTGTGTCTGCTGTGTCTGCTGTGTCTGCTGTGTCTGCTGTGTCTGCCGTGTCTGCCGTGTCTGCTGTGTCTACTGTGTCTGCTGTCTCTGCTGTCTCTGCTGTCTCTGCTGTGTCTGCTGTGTCTGCTGTCTCTGCTGTCTATGCTGTCTCTGCTGTCTCTGCTGTCTCTGCTGTCTCTGCTGTCTCTGCTGTCTCTGCTGTCTCTGCTGTCTCTGCTGTCTCTGCTGTCTCTGCTGTCTCTGCTGTCTCTGCTGTCTCTGCTGTCTCTGCTGTCTCTGCCGTGTCTGCTGTCTCTGTTGTCTCTGCTGTCTCTGCTGTGTCTGCTGTGTCTGCTGTGTCTGCTGTGTCTGCTGTGTCTGCTGTGTCTGCTGTGTCTGCTGTGTCTGCTGTGTCTGCTGTGTCTGCTGTGTCTGCTGTGTCTGCTGTGTCTGCTGTGTCTGCTGTGTCTGCTGTGTCTGCTGTGTCTGCTGTGTCTGCTGTGTCTGCTGTGTCTGCTGTGTCTGCTGTGTCTGCTGTGTCTGCTGTGTCTGCTGTGTCTGCTGTGTCTGCTGTGTCTGCTGTGTCTGCTGTGTCTGCTGTGTCTGCTGTGTCTGCTGTGTCTGCTGTGTCTGCTGTGTCTGCTGTGTCTGCTGTGTCTGCTGTGTCTGCTGTCTCTGTTGTCTGCTGTGTCTGCTGTGTCTCCTGTGTCTGCTGTGTCTGCTGTGTCTGCTGTGTCTGCCGTGTCTGCTGTGTCTGCTGTCTCTGCTGTCTCTGCTGTCTCTGCTGTCTCTGCTGTGTTTGCTGTGTCTGCTGTCTCTGCTGTCTATGCTGTCTCTGCTGTCTCTGCTGTCTCTGCTGTCTCTGCTGTCTCTGCTGTCTCTGCTGTCTCTGCTGTCTCTGCCGTGTCTGCTGTCTCTGCTGTCTCTGTTGTCTCTGCTGTCTGCTGTGTCTGCTGTGTCTGCTGTGTCTGCTGTGTCTGCTGTGTCTGCTGTGTCTGCTGTGTCTGCTGTGTCTGCTGTGTCTGCTGTGTCTGCTGTGTCTGCTGTGTCTGCTGTGTCTGCTGTGTCTGCTGTGTCTGCTGTGTCTGCTGTGTCTGCTGTGTCTGCTGTGTCTGCTGTGTCTGCTGTGTCTGCTGTGTCGGCTGTGTCTGCCGTGTCTGCTGTGTCTGCTGTCTCTGCTGTCTCTGCTGTCTCTGCTGTGTCTGCTGTGTCTGCTGTCTCTGCTGTCTCTGCTGTCTCTGCTGTCTCTGCTGTCTCTGCTGTCTCTGCTGTCTCTGCTGTCTCTGCTGTCTCTGCTGTCTCTGCTGTCTCTGCTGTCTCTGCTGTCTCTGCTGTCTCTGCTGTCTCTGCTGTCTCTGCTGTCTCTGCCGTGTCTGCCGTCTCTGTTGTCTCTGCTGTGTCTGCTGTGTCTGCTGTGTCTGCTGTGTCTGCTGTGTCTGCTGTGTCTGCTGTGTCTGCTGTGTCTGCTGTGTCTGCTGTGTCTGCTGTGTCTGCTGTGTCTGCTGTGTCTGCTGTGTCTGCTGTGTCTGCTGTGTCTGCTGTGTCTGCTGTGTCTGCTGTGTCTGCTGTGTCTGCTGTGTCTGCTGTGTCTGCTGTGTCTGCTGTGTCTGCTGTGTCTGCTGTGTCTGCTGTGTCTGCTGTGTCTGCTGTGTCTGCTGTGTCTGCTGTGTCTGCTGTGTCTGCTGTGTCTGCTGTGTCTGCTGTGTCTGCTGTGTCTGCTGTGTCTGCTGTGTCTGCTGTGTCTGCTGTGTCTGCTGTGTCTGCTGTGTCTGCTGTGTCTGCTGTGTCTGCTGTGTCTGCTGTGTCTGATGTGTCTGCTGTGTCTGCTGTGTCTGCTGTGTCTGCTGTGTCTGCTGTGTCTGCTGTGTCTGCTGTGTCTGCTGTGTCTGCTGTGTCTGCTGTGTCTGCTGTGTCTGCTGTGTCTGCTGTGTCTGCTGTGTCTGCTGTGTCTGCTGTGTCTGCTGTGTCTGCTGTGTCTGCTGTGTCTGCTGTGTCTGCTGTGTCTGCTGTGTCTGCTGTGTCTGCTGTGTCTGCTGTGTCTGCTGTGTCTGCTGTGTCTGCTGTCTCTGCTGTCTCTGCTGTCTCTGCTGTCTCTGCTGTCTCTGCTGTGTCTGCTGTGTCTGATGTGTCTGCTGTGTCTGCTGTGTCTGCTGTGTCTGCTGTCTCTGCTGTCTCTGCTGTCTCTGCTGTCTCTGCTGTCTCTGCTGTCTCTGCTGTCTCTGCTGTCTCTGCTGTCTCTGCTGTCTCTGCTGTCTCTGCTGTCTCTGCTGTCTCTGCTGTCTCTGCTGTCTCTGCTGTCTCTGCTGTCTCTGCTGTCTCTGCTGTCTCTGCTGTCTCTGCTGTCTCTGCTGTCTCTGCTGTCTCTGCTGTCTCTGCTGTCTCTGCTGTCTCTGCTGTCTCTGCTGTCTCTGCTGTCTCTGCTGTCTCTGCTGTCTCTGCTGTCTCTGCTGTCTCTGCTGTCTCTGCTGTCTCTGCTGTCTCTGCTGTCTCTGCTGTCTCTGCTGTCTCTGCTGTCTCTGCTGTCTCTGCTGTCTCTGCTGTCTCTGCTGTCTCTGCTGTCTCTGCTGTCTCTGCTGTCTCTGCTGTCTCTGCTGTCTCTGCTGTCTCTGCTGTCTCTGCTGTCTCTGCTGTCTCTGCTGTCTCTGCTGTCTCTGCTGTCTCTGCTGTCTCTGCTGTCTCTGCCGTGTCTGCTGTCTCTGCTGTCTCTGCCGTGTCTGCTGTCTCTGTTGTGTCTGCTGTGTCTGCTGTGTCTGCTGTGTCTGCTGTGTCTGCTGTGTCTGCTGTGTCTGCTGTGTCTGCTGTGTCTGCTGTGTCTGCTGTGTCTGCTGTGTCTGCTGTGTCTGCTGTGTCTGCTGTGTCTGCTGTGTTGTGCTGATGCTGTGTCTGACACGCTGCCGTGTCTGCTGTGTCCGCAGTATGGCAACTGCACGACTACGGGCTGACGCGCACCATGACCGAGTCGGTGGTGGACCTGCTGTACCACCAGCGGCGCGTCGGACTCGTACTCTGGCACCCGTCCGCCAGCAACGTGCTGCTCAGCGCCGGCAGCGACAACCTGATCGTCATCTGGAACGTCGGCAACGGCGAGGCCATGGTGGTCATCGACACGGTGCCCGACCAGATCTGGTCGGCCTGCTGGGCCTGGGACGGCTCCAAGCTGCTCGTCACCAGTAAGGACAAGAAGATCCGCGTGCTGGACCCGCGCACCGGCGAGATAGAGGAGGTGAGACCGGCGAGATAGAGGAGGTGAGACCGGCGAGATAGAGGAGGTGAGACCGGCGAGATAGAGGAGGTCACCAGTAAGGACAAGAAGATCCGCGTGCTGGACCCGCGCACCGGCGAGGTAGAGGAGGTGAGACCGGCGAGATAGAGGAGGTGAGACCGGCGAGATAGAGGAGGTGAGACCGGCGAGATAGAGGAGGTGAGACCGGCGAGATAGAGGAGGTGAGACCGGCGAGATAGAGGAGGAGAGACCGGCGAGATAGAGGAGGTGAGGCCGGCGAGATAGAGGAGGTGAGCCCGGCGAGATAGAGGAGGTGAGACCGGCGAGATAGAGGAGGTGAGACCGGCGAGATAGAGGAGGTGAGACCGGCGAGATAGAGGAGGTGAGACCGGCGAGATAGAGGAGGTGAGACCGGCGAGATAGAGGAGGTGAGACCGGCGAGATAGAGGAGGTGAGACCGGCGAGATAGAGGAGGAGAGACCGGCGAGATAGAGGAGGTGAGGCCGGCGAGATAGAGGAGGTGAGCCCGGCGAGATAGAGGAGGTGAGATAGAGGAGGTGAGACCGGCGAGATAGAGGAGGTGAGACCGGCGAGATAGAGGAGGTGAGCCCGGCGAGATAGAGGAGGTGAGCCCGGCGAGATAGAGGAGGTGAGATAGAGGAGGTGAGACCGGCGAGATAGAGGAGGTGAGACCGGCGAGATAGAGGAGGTGAGACCGGCGAGATAGAGGAGGTGAGACCGGCGAGATAGAGGAGGTGAGGCCGGCGAGATAGAGGAGGTGAGACCGGCGAGATAGAGGAGGTGAGACCGGCGAGATAGAGGAGGTGAGACCGGCGAGATAGAGGAGGTGAGACCGGCGAGATAGAGGAGGTGAGACCGGCGAGATAGAGGAGGTGAGACCGGCGAGATAGAGGAGGTGAGACCGGCGAGATAGAGGAGGTGAGACCGGCGAGATAGAGGAGGTGAGACCGGCGAGATAGAGGAGGTGAGACCGGCGAGATAGAGGAGGTGAGACCGGCGAGATAGAGGAGGTGAGACCGGCGAGATAGAGGAGGTGAGACCGGCGAGATAGAGGAGGTGAGACCGGCGAGATAGAGGAGGTGAGACCGGCGAGATAGAGGAGGTGAGACCGGCGAGATAGAGGAGGTGAGACCGGCGAGATAGAGGAGGTGAGACCGGCGAGATAGAGGAGGTGAGACCGGCGAGATAGAGGAGGTGAGACCGGCGAGATAGAGGAGGAGAGACCGGCGAGATAGAGGAGGTGAGACCGGCGAGATAGAGGAGGTGAGACCGGCGAGATAGAGGAGGTGAGACCGGCGAGATAGAGGAGGTGAGACCGGCGAGATAGAGGAGGTGAGACCGGCGAGATAGAGGAGGTGAGACCGGCGAGATAGAGGAGGTCACCAGTAAGGACAAGAAGATCCGCGTGCTGGACCCGCGCACCGGCGAGGTAGAGGAGGTGAGACCGGCGAGATAGAGGAGGTGAGACCGGCGAGATAGAGGAGGTGAGACCGGCGAGATAGAGGAGGTGAGACCGGCGAGATAGAGGAGGTGAGACCGGCGAGATAGAGGAGGAGAGACCGGCGAGATAGAGGAGGTGAGGCCGGCGAGATAGAGGAGGTGAGCCCGGCGAGATAGAGGAGGTGAGACCGGCGAGATAGAGGAGGTGAGACCGGCGAGATAGAGGAGGTGAGACCGGCGAGATAGAGGAGGTGAGACCGGCGAGATAGAGGAGGTGAGACCGGCGAGATAGAGGAGGTGAGACCGGCGAGATAGAGGAGGTGAGACCGGCGAGATAGAGGAGGAGAGACCGGCGAGATAGAGGAGGTGAGGCCGGCGAGATAGAGGAGGTGAGCCCGGCGAGATAGAGGAGGTGAGATAGAGGAGGTGAGACCGGCGAGATAGAGGAGGTGAGACCGGCGAGATAGAGGAGGTGAGCCCGGCGAGATAGAGGAGGTGAGCCCGGCGAGATAGAGGAGGTGAGATAGAGGAGGTGAGACCGGCGAGATAGAGGAGGTGAGACCGGCGAGATAGAGGAGGTGAGACCGGCGAGATAGAGGAGGTGAGACCGGCGAGATAGAGGAGGTGAGGCCGGCGAGATAGAGGTGAGACCGGCGAGATAGAGGAGGTGAGACCGGCGAGATAGAGGAGGTGAGACCGGCGAGATAGAGGAGGTGAGACCGGCGAGATAGAGGAGGTGAGACCGGCGAGATAGAGGAGGTGAGACCGGCGAGATAGAGGAGGTGAGACCGGCGAGATAGAGGAGGTGAGACCGGCGAGATAGAGGAGGTGAGACCGGCGAGATAGAGGAGGTGAGACCGGCGAGATAGAGGAGGTGAGACCGGCGAGATAGAGGAGGTGAGACCGGCGAGATAGAGGAGGTGAGACCGGCGAGATAGAGGAGGTGAGACCGGCGAGATAGAGGAGGTGAGACCGGCGAGATAGAGGAGGTGAGACCGGCGAGATAGAGGAGGTGAGACCGGCGAGATAGAGGAGGTGAGACCGGCGAGATAGAGGAGGTGAGACCGGCGAGATAGAGGAGGTGAGACCGGCGAGATAGAGGAGGTGAGACCGGCGAGATAGAGGAGGTGAGACCGGCGAGATAGAGGAGGTGAGACCGGCGAGATAGAGGAGGTGAGACCGGCGAGATAGAGGAGGTGAGCCCGGCGAGATAGAGGAGGAGAGACCGGCGAGATAGAGGAGGTGAGACCGGCGAGATAGAGGAGGTGAGACCGGCGAGATAGAGGAGGTGAGACCGGCGAGATAGAGGAGGTGAGACCGGCGAGATAGAGGAGGTGAGACCGGCGAGATAGAGGAGGTGAGACCGGCGAGATAGAGGAGGTGAGACCGGCGAGATAGAGGAGGTGAGACCGGCGAGATAGAGGAGGTGAGACCGGCGAGATAGAGGAGGTGAGACCGGCGAGATAGAGGAGGTGAGACCGGCGAGATAGAGGAGGTGAGACCGGCGAGATAGAGGTGAGACCGGCGAGATAGAGGAGGTGAGACCGGCGAGATAGAGGAGGTGAGAACGGCGAGATAGAGGAGGTGAGACCGGCGAGATAGAGGAGGTGAGACCGGCGAGATAGAGGAGGTGAGGCCGGCGAGATAGAGGAGGTGAGGCCGGCGAGATAGAGGAGGTGAGACCGGCGAGATAGAGGAGGTGAGACCGGCGAGATAGAGGAGGTGAGACCGGCGAGATAGGGGAGGTGAGACCGGCGACGGGCAGGCAGCAGCGAGTGTGCGTCAGTAGCTGTAGGAGGTGTGGGGGACAGCTAATTTGCAGTATAGAAGTTAGTCAGGGACGCAGAGTGGGCGACATGTGGCGGTCCGACTCACAAGTGTCCGACATTGTTTTGATTTGCGGTATGATTGTGTGTATTTGCCGCCACGCTGTCGTCGGAGCGGCGTTGTTCGGTGAGTCTGACGTCGCCTCTGTTCCCGTCGGTCACGTCGGTGACTCGTCTGACGTCGCCTCCGTTCCCGTCGGTCACGTCGGTGACTCGTCTGACGTCGCCTCCGTTCCCGTCGGTCACGTCGGTGACTCGTCTGACGTCGCCTCCGTTCCCGTCGGTCACGTCGGTGACTCGTCTGACGTCGCCTCCGTTCCCGTCGGTCACGTCGGTGACTCGTCTGACGTCGCCTCCGTTCCCGTCGGTCACGTCGGTGACTCGTCTGACGTCGCCTCCGTTCCCGTCGGTCACGTCGGTGACTCGTCTGACGTCGCCTCCGTTCCCGTCGGTCACGTCGGTGACTCGTCTGACGTCGCCTCCGTTCCCGTCGGTCACGTCGGTGACTCGTCTGACGTCGCCTCCGTTCCCGTCGGTCACGTCGGTGACTCGTCTGACGTCGCCTCCGTTCCCGTCGGTCACGTCGGTGACTCGTCTGACGTCGCCTCCGTTCCCGTCGGTCACGTCGGTGACTCGTCTGACGTCGCCTCCGTTCCCGTCGGTCACGTCGGTGACTCGTCTGACGTCGCCTCCGTTCCCGTCGGTCACGTCGGTGACTCGTCTGACGTCGCCTCCGTTCCCGTCGGTCACGAGGAGCCCGCTGATGTGGCCGGCACATCGGTACACAGCCTCGGCCGCTATCAATCGGTCCCTCTGTGCCTCCGAGTCGCTACCTATCGGTCCCTCTGAGTCGCTACCTATCGGTCCCTCTGAGTCGCTACCTATCGGTCCCTCTGTAACTCTGAGTCGCTACCTATCTGTCCCTCTGTGCCTCTGAGTCGCTACCTATCGGTCCCTCTGTGCCTCTGAGTCGCTATCAATCGGTCCCTCTGTGCCTCTGAGTCGCTACCTATCGGTCCCTCTGTGCCTCTGAGTCGTTATCAATCGGTCCCTCTGTGCCTCCGAGTCGCTACCTATCGGTCCCTCTGAGTCGCTACCTATCGGTCCCTCTGAGTCGCTACCTATCGGTCCCTCTGTAACTCTGAGTCGCTACCTATCTGTCCCTCTGTGCCTCCGAGTCGCTACCTATCGGTCCCTCTGAGTCGCTACCTATCGATCCCTCTGAGTCGCTACCTATCGGTTCCTCTGAGTCGCTACCTATCGGTCCCTCTGAGTCGCTACCTATCGGTCCCTCTGAGCCTCTGAGTCGCTACCTATCGGTCCCTCCGAGTCGCTACCTATCGGTCCCTCTGAGTCGCTACCTATCTGTGCCTCTGAGTCGCTACCTATCGGTCCCTCTGTGCCTCTGAGTCGCTATCAATCGGTCCCTCTGTGCCTCTGAGTCGCTACCTATCGGTCACTCCGAGTCGCTACCTATCGGTCCCTCTGTGCCTCTGAGTCGCTACCTATCGGTCCCTCTGAGTCGCTACCTATCGGTCCCTCCGAGTCGCTACCTATCGGTCCCTATGTGCCTCTGAGTCGCTACCTATCGGTCCCTCCGAGTCGCTACCTATCGGTCCCTCTGAGTCGCTACCTATCGGTCCCTCTGTGCCTCTGAGTCGCTACCTATCGGTCCCTCTGAGTCGCTACCTATCGGTCCCTCTGAGTCGCTACCTATCGGTCCCTCTGTGCCTCTGAGTCGCTACCTATCGGTCCCTCTGAGTCGCTACCTATCGGTCACTCTGAGACGCTAATTATCGGTCCTGGTGAAGTCCTCTACCTTTTGGTCCTGGTGAAGTCCTCTACCTTTTCGTCCATCTGAAGTCCTCTACCTTTTGGTCCCGATGAAGTCCTCTACCTTTTGGTCCCCATGAAGTCCTCCACCTTTTGGTCCCGGTGAAGTCCTCTACTTTTTGGTGCTGGTGAAGTCCTCTACCTTTTGGTCCCGAAGAAGTACTCTACCTTTTGGTCCTGGTGAAGTCCTCTACCTTTTGGTCCTGGTGAAGTCCTCTACCTTTTGGTCCCGATGAAGTCCTCTACCTTTTGGTCCCCATGAAATCCTCCACCTTTTGGTCCCGGTGAAGTCCTCTACCTTTTGGTCCTGGTGAAGTCCTCTACCTATTGGTCCCGAAGAAGTCCTCTACCTTTTGGTCCCCATGAAGTCCTCTACCTTTTGGTCCCGAAGAAGTCCTCTACCTTTTGGTCCTGGTGAAGTCCTCCACCTTTTGGTCCTGGTGAAGTCCTCCACCTTTTGGTCCTGGTGAAGTCCTCTACCTATCGTTCCCAGTGGAGATCTCTGCTGTGCCCGTCATATAGAGGCAGCGTCGTCTGGCGGTCTAAGCCGCTGACTATCGCTCGCCGGGCCGGCCCGATAGCGGCTACAGTCCCGACGCCGAGCCACCACACAGTGACGTCACCTGCCGGTACCTCACCCCGACCCGCCCCTGCCCCGCCCCCCTCCTTCGCCACGCGCTGGCCTGTCCCGCCCTGCCTGCCCCGCCCCGTCCCGGCCCGGCCAACCCCGCCCCGCCCCGCCCCGCCCCGCCCCGCCCCGCCCCGCCCCGCCCCGCCCCGCCCCGCCCCGCCCCGCCCCGCCCCGCTCCGCCCCGCCCCGCCCCGCCCTGCCCCGCCTCGCCTCGCCCCGCCCCGCCCCGCCTCGCTCTGCTCTGTTTGCAGCGGAGGGGGGGGGGGGGGGCGTCCGCGATCGTCCACAATGCCTGTGTCCAGTCAGCAGCGGCCGCCGCGCTGCCGTGCGAAGTCCAGCCGCGCCCATTGTCGGGGCGTGCGTGGGTCGCTGCTCGGCTTGCTGTTGTCCGGATAGCGATTGCCAGCTGACCTGGTTTGGTTTGGTTTGGTTTGGTTTGGCGGGGCGCGGTTTGCGGCCGTGTTTGGACATGGCCCGCTGTTGGCCGAGCGATACGGCCGTCTGCTCAGGCGGCCACACGTGCCGGATTGTGTGTGGGTGTGGGTGTGGGTGTGGGTGGGTGTGGGTGTGGGTGGGGGTGCGGGTGCGGGTGCGGGTGCGGGTGCGGGTGCGGGTGCGGGTGCGGGTGCGTGTGCGGGTGCGGGTGCGTGTGCGGGTGCGTGTGCGTGTGCGTGTGCGTGTGCGTGTGCGTGTGCGTGTGCGTGTGCTGGCGCTGCCCCAGTGCCAGGCCCCGGCTTACGGGTACGCGAGCCCCCCTCTGCCCCGCCGCCCGCTGCCTCCGGGGTCGTCTGACTGGGCACTGACCTGACCTGACCTCTGACTCTGACCTGTCCCGGCGGCTGACCTACCCCCTGACGCTGTGCGCAGGAGGCCACCTCGCACGAGGGCACCAAGGGCTCGCGGGCGATATTCATGAAGAACGGCCTGGTGTTCACCACCGGCTTCAGCAAGATGTCGGAGCGGCAGTACTCGCTGCGCGCGCCCGGCCACCTCAACGACCCGATCGTCATGACCGAGCTGGACACGAGCAACGGCGTCATGTTCCCGCTGTACGACCCCGACACCAACCTGGTCTTCCTCTGCGGCAAGGTACGGGGGAGGGGCGCCGAGCGGGGGTGGTGTCATCTAAAAGAAAACTGGTGACTATGCAACCTAACGAGGCGGACAGTGTCGGAAAAGCGAGCAACTGCGAGAAATCACATCTTACCGGCTCAAACTCATGCACACATTGCAAACGTTAGCCAAAAGTTCCGAGCGCACGCCCCCGTTCTCTCGGCCGCGACACACTTTGCTCTGTTGGTAGCAGCTGAAGTGGCTTGTCCGTCCTCTGATCCTCTGAAGTGGCTTGTCCGTCCGCGCACGCAGCTCGGTTGGTAGCAGCGGAAGTGGCTTGTCCGTCCTCTGATCTCGCCGCGCACGCAGCTCTGTTGGTAGCAGCGGAAGTAGCTTGTCAGTCCTCTGATCTTGCCGCGCACGCATCTCTGTTGGTAGCAGTGGAAGTGGCTTGTCCGTCCTCTGATCTTGCCGCGCACGCAGCTCTGTTGGTAGCGGCGGAAGTGCCTTGTCAGTCCTCTGATCTTGCCGCGCACGCAGCTCTGTTGGTAGCAGCGGAAAGTGGCTTGTCAGTCCTCTGATATTGCCGCGCACGCAGCTCTGTTGGTAGCAGCGGAAGTGGCTTGTCAGTCCTCTGATCTTGCCGCGCACGCAGCTCTGTTGGTAGCGGCGGAAGTGGCTTGTCCGTCCTCTGATCTTGCCGCGCACGCAGCTCTGTTGGTAGCGGCGGAAGTGGCTTGTCCGTCCTCTGATCTTGCCGCGCACGCAGCTCTGTTGGTAGCAGCGGAAGTGGCTTGTCCGTCCTCTGATCTTGCCGCGCACGCAGCTCTGTTGGTAGCAGCGGAAGTGGCTTGTCAGTCCTCTGATCTTGCCGCGCACGCAGCTCTGTTGGTAGCAGCGGAAGTGGCTTGTCCGTCCTCTGATCTTGCTGCGCACGCAGCTCTGTTGGTAGCAGCGGAAGTGGCTTGTCCGTCCTCTGATCTTGCCGCGCACGCAGCTCTGTTGGTAGCAGCGGAAGTGGCTTGTCCGTCCTCTGATCTTGCCGCGCACGCAGCTCTGTTGGTAGCAGCGGAAGTGGCTTGTCAGTCCTCTGATCTTGCCGCGCACGCAGCTCTGTTGGTAGCGGCGGAAGTGGCTTGTCCGTCCTCTGATCTTGCCGCGCACGCAGCTCTGTTGGTAGCAGCGGAAGTGCCTTGTCAGTCCTCTGATCTTGCCGCGCACGCAGCTCTGTTGGTAGCAGCGGAAGTGGCTTGTCAGTCCTCTGATCTTGCCGCGCCCGCAGCTCTGACGCGCTCCTGTGAACGAGCGGCGGTCTATTTTAGCGACGCCTGATGGACGTGCCGACTTTGATCGGCGCCACGCTCTGGCTGCCAGGCCGCTGAGCGGACCGGGCAGGAGAGGAGCCTTGACGTGTCTCGACAGGATAGGAGCCCGGTGTCTGACAGGAGAGGAACCCGGTGCCTGACAGGATAGAAGCCTTGACGTGTCTGACAGGAGAGGAGCCCGGTGTCTGACAGGAGAGGAGCCTTGACGTGTCTGACAGGAGAGGAGCCCGGTGTCTGACAGGAGAGGAGCCCGGTGTCTGACAGGATAGAAGCCTTGACGTGTCTGACAGGAGAGGAGCCCGGTGTCTGACAGGAGAGGAGCCTTGACGTGTCTGACAGGAGAGGAGCCCGGTGTCTGACAGGATAGAAGCCTTGCCGTGTCTGACAAGAGAGGAGCCCGGTGTCTGACAGGAGAGGAGCCTTGACGTGTCTGACAGGAGAGGAGCCCGGTGTCTGACAGGAGAGGAGCCCGGTGTCTCGACAGAAGAAGAGCCCGGTGTCTGACAGGAGAGGAGCCCGGTGTCTGACAGGATTGAAGCCTTGACGTGTCTGACAGGAGAGGAGACCGGTGTCTGACAGGAGAGGAGCCCTGACGTGTCTCGACAGCAGAGGAGTCCGGTGTCTTGACACAGGAGAGGAGTCCGGTGTCTGACAGGAGAGGAGTCCGGTGTCTGACAGGAGAGGAGCCCGGTGTCTGACACAGGAGAGGAGTCCGGTGTCTGACACAGGAGAGGAGTCCGGTGTCTGACACAGGAGAGGAGTCCGGTGTCTGACAGGAGAGGAGTCCGGTGTCTCGACAGGAGAGGAGCCCGGTGTCTGACAGCAGAGGAGCCCGGTGTCTGACAGGAGAGGAGCCTTGACGTGTCTCGACAGCAGAGGAGCCCGGTGTCTGACAGGAGAGGAGCCCGGTGTCTGCCAGGAGAGGAGCCCGGTGTCTCGACAGGAGAGGAGCCCGGTGTCTGACAGCAGAGGAGCCCGGTGTCTGACAGGATAGAAGCCTTGACGTGTCTGACAGGAGAGGAGCCAGGTGTCTGACAGGATAGAAGCCTTGACGTGTCTGACAGGAGAGGAGTCCGGTGTCTGACAGGAGAGGAGCCTTGACGTGTCTCGACAGGAGAGGAGCCCGGTGTCTCGACAGAAGAGGAGCCCGGTGTCTGACAGGAGAGGAGCCCGGTGTCTGACAGGATAGAAGCCTTGACGTGTCTGACAGGAGAGGAGTCCGGTGTCTGACAAGAGAGGAGCCTTGACGTGTCTCGACAGGAGAGGAGCCCAGTGTCTCGACAGAAGAGGAGCCCGGTGTCTGACAGGAGAGGAGCCCGGTGTCTGACAGGATAGAAGCCTTGACGTGTCTGACAGGAGAGGAGTCCGGTGTCTGACAGGAGAGGAGCCTTGACGTGTCTCGACAGCAGAGGAGCCCGGTGTCTGACAGGAGAGGAGCCCGGTGTCTCGACAGAAGAGGAGCCCGGTGTCTGACAGGAGAGGAGCCCGGTGTCTGACAGGATAGAAGCCTTGACGTGTCTGACAGGAGAGGAGTCCGGTGTCTGACAGGAGAGGAGCCTTGACGTGTCTCGACAGGAGAGGAGCCCGGTGTCTCGACAGAAGAGGAGCCCGGTGTCTGACAGGAGATGAGCCCGGTGTCTGACAGGAGAGGAGTCCGGTGTCTGACAGGAGAGGAGTCCGGTGTCTGACAGGATAGAAGCCTTGACGTGTCTGACAGAAGAGGAGTCCGGTGTCTGACAGGAGAGGAGCCTTGACGTGTCTCGACAGGAGAGGAGCCCGGTGTCTCGACAGAAGAGGAGCCCGGTGTCTGACAGGAGAGGAGTCCGGTGTCTGACACAGGAGAGGAGTCCGGTGTCTGACACAGGAGAGGAGCCCGGTGTCTGACAGGAGAGGAGCCCGGCGTCTGACAGGAGAGGAGTCCGGTGTCTGACAGGAGAGGAGTCCGGTGTCTCGACAGGAGAGGAGCCCGGTGTCTGACAGGAGAGGAGTCCGGTGTCTGACACAGGAGAGGAGTCCGGTGTCTGACAGGAGAGGAGTCCGGTGTCTCGACAGGAGAGGAGCCCGATGTCTGACAGGAGAGGAGTCCGGTGTCTGACACAGGAGAGGAGCCCGGTGCCTGACACAGGAGAGGAGCCCGGTGTCTCGACAGGAGAGGAGTCCGGTGTCTCGACAGGAGAGGAGTCCGGTGTCTGACACAGGAGAGGAGTCCGGTGTCTGACACAGGAGATGAGCCCGGTGTCTGACAGGAGAGGAGTCCGGTGTCTGACACAGGAGAGGAGTCCGGTGTCTGACACAGGAGAGGAGCCCGGTGTCTGACAGGAGAGGAGCCCGGTGTCTGACAGGAGAGGAGCCCGGTGTCTGACAGGAGAGGAGCCCGGTGTCTGACACAGGAGAGGAGCCCGGTGTCTGACAGGAGAGGAGTCCGGTGTCTGACAGGAGACGAGCCCGGTGTCTCGACAGAAGAGGAATCCGGTGTCTGACACAGGAGAGGAGTCCGGTGTCTGACAGGAGAGGAGCCCGGTGTCTGACAGGAGAGGAGTCCGGTGTCTGACAGGAGAGGAGTCCGGTGTCTGACAGGAGAGGAGCCCGGTGTCTGACAGGAGAGGAGCCCGGCATCTGCCACAGGAGAGGAGCCCGGTGTCTGACAGGAGAGGAACCTGGTGTCTGACAGGAGAAGAGTCCGGTGTCTGACAGGAGAGGAGCCCGGCGTCTGACACAGGAGAGGAGCCCGGTGTCTGACAGGAGAGGAGCCCGGTGTCTCGACAGAAGAGGAGTCCGGTGTCTCGACAGAAGAGGAGTCCGGTGTCTTAACAGGCAGTACGGAACAAAACGGGAGCCCGGTTGTCTCAACTCACTGCCGTAGGCGGGCCGTTGACTCGTCTGAGCTCACTGTCATGTACAGCGTAGGGTGAAGCTCTGGCCTGACGTGACACGGCGCCGGTCACCGAATGGCGTCATAAACTGCTGCTGCGAGCGGCGCTGTCCCGCCGTGTGACGATATGACGCGTCCCAGCTGCAGCTGTGAGTCAATGGCGTCCGATTGTCCTGACTGCCCTCCCAACGACACACGGGCGGTCCAGTACACGGTACGGCCGGCTGGACACTGCCGGCTGGACACTGCCAGCGCTCTGGCCGGGGCATTGTCTGGTGTCAGTTCAGCCATTAGAGGAGGGGACTCCGGGGGGAACGTGGCCGCTTTTTTAAAACAAATATATTTTAAAATCATGGTCACATTTTATCACTTACACAATGTTAATAGGTGTCAAATGTATTGGGTATTCGGGTATATTAAGCATACGGTAGTACAGTTCGTTTTAGTAGCATTTACACATTTTTCCAGGTCACTCAACCGGCCAAGTCACCCCGGGGCCAGGCCCGGCAGACTGGTTATTGATTCGACTCTGATTGAATCGATTGGAATCGTTCAATCAAAATCCCTTGAATCAAAGAAGAATCGATTCACCACCGGATTTTTTTTTATTCATGAATCATGATTGAATCAAAACCCGCATAGAAACAAGGCTGATTGAATCAAACAGACTGTGCATTGTGCAATGATGCTATTTCAATGGTGAGTCAAACGTGATTTGATCAAATAATGTTTTGATTCTTTGAATCGGAAAGAATCATTTCTCAAAATGGTTATCCATGAATCAAACGGTGACTGAATCATTCATATTCCAAAATGAATCGTGATTGAATCCTTCCATAGAAGGTGAATCAATAACCAGTCAGGGGCGGGGGCGACTTCAGGGACGGGTCAGGGACGGGGGCGACTTGGCCGGGGGTTGGGGTCACTTGGCCGGGGGGTGGGATGGAGTAGGTAATCCCCGCTGCGGGCGAGTCGGCTTCAACGACGAAGGATGTGATCAGACCAGTGTATGGTCGCCCCCGCAGGAGTCCATTTTGTACCCTCGAGTGCCCTGCGAAAAAGTTTTATTTTGATTAGCAAATTGTTGTGTTACTTAAAATGTGCCAGCAAAAGAAAAACTTGGACCAACTCATACAGAAAACGTTACAGTAAAACACTGAACCATCTCTGCAACGAACAGTCAAGGCTTATCCGAGTGCTTGATGTGCAGAAAACATGCCAACCCATTAATTCACGAACCAAAAATACTGACTCCGATCAACTGCAGCACATTGATTGTGGCCAGAACACGAGTCCGACACATTACGGCAGGTTCAGATGGCCGAGTGCGACGTTGAAGCACTCCACGCCCTTGGTCTGTTTTGACGTCCCACGCACCGACGGTGCCGGAAAATGGCGGATCACGTCGGATGCCTGCACCACTGTCCGTTCCTCGTCCGTGAAGAAGTGGTTGCAGCGCTTGCGACTGGCCGCCAAGAACTTCACCAGGAACTCGGCCGTCCCATTCTCCCCGACACCGACGATTTCGGCGACGAAGTTCTTCGATTCCACCCTCTCGGATGCCACCTTGACGCAAACGAAGTCCCCGACGTCGATCTTCCGTGCGTCGAACTCCTCTTCCTGCTCAGCATCAGGAGTCGAACTCCTCTTCCTGCTCAGCATCAGGAGTCGAACTCCTCTTCCTGCTCAGCATCAGGAGTCGAACTCCTCTTCCTGCTCAGCATCAGGAGTCGAACTCCTCTTCCTGCTCAGCATCAGGAGTCGAACTCCTCTTCCTGCTCAGCATCAGGAGTCGAACTCCTCTTCCTACTCAGCATCAGGAGTCGAACTCCTCTTCCTGCTCAGCATCAGGAGTCGAACTCCTCTTCCTGCTCAGCATCAGGAGTCGAACTCCTCTTCCTGCTCAGCATCAGGAGTCGAACTCCTCTTCCTGCTCAGCATCAGGAGTCGAACTCCTCTTCCTGCTCAGCATCAGGAGTCGAACTCCTCTTCCTGCTCAGCATCAGAAGTCTAACTCCTCTTCCTGCTCAGCATCAGGAGTCGAACTCCTCTTCTTGCTCAGCATCAGGAGTCGAACTCCTCTTCCTGCTCAGCATCAGGAGTCGAACTTCCCTTCCTGCTCAGCATCAGGAGTCGAACTTCCCTTCCTGCTCAGCATCGGGAGTCGAATTCCTCTTCCTGCTCAGCATCAGGAGTCGAACTCCTCTTCCTGCTCAGCATCAGGAGTCGAACTCCTCTTCCTGCTCAGCATCAGAAGTCTAACTCCTCTTCCTGCTCAGCATCAGGAGTCGAACTCCTCTTCTTGCTCAGCATCAGGAGTCGAACTCCTCTTCCTGCTCAGCATCAGGAGTCGAACTTCCCTTCCTGCTCAGCATCGGGAGTCGAATTCCTCTTCCTGCTCAGCATCAGGAGTCGAACTCCTCTTCCTGCTCAGCATCAGGAGTCGAACTCCTCTTCCTGCTCAGCATCAGGAGTCGAACTCCTCTTCCTGCTCAGCATCAGGAGTCGAACTCCTCTTCCTGCTCAGCATCGGGAATTTCCTCGTCAATGTCGTCGTCGCTGTCGTTGCTGTCGTCATCCGCTAGCCACTGCATGTCGCCTCCTTCGTCGCTTAAATCATTGGTGGGGACGATTTTGCGCTTCCGTTTCTTGGACGGTCCATCCTGACTTGGCAGAAGCCGCTTCCTCATGTTCTTGCTCTCCTTGGCCAAGCTCGCCCGATGGTCCCCCTCCAGAGCTGCACCTTCTCTGGGGTGCTTATCATTATCTCCGACTGTCCGGTCTTCCGGCCGGCCTTTCGGACGCTGACTTGGAGTTTGGACTTGGACCGGGGCGCACCGGCCAAGTCGCCCCGGAACGGTTTTTGAATCAAAACAGTCTACCCACTCGCCAAAGTTATCGCTAAAACTAGCAAATAAGTCACACAGTTGCTTGAATTGCTAATACATTGCACCATATTGTCGGAATTTTGATGCGACCCAAACACACCATACAAAGTTTCGGACGGAAACAAATGTTACGTTTTTGGGTGAAAATTCCCGCTCCATCAGTTTGAAGAGAACTATAGGAGCAGGCATGTTATTGTTTTTGCTCCGAATACTCCCAACGCCGAGAGATGGTGACAGGTTCAAATGCATTCTTTCAGGGTTGCCAGAGAGCGTAGACATGCGGGCGGCCAAGTGCCCCCGGTCCTGCCCCACACAGCGGATTAACTGCTCCTAAGGCGGCCGCACAGTATGGTGATGTGATCATTGCTTGTGGGGTGTGATATCACCGGCCTGCCCCCGGTCCTGCCCTACACAGCGGATTAACTGCTCCTAAGGCGGCCGCACAGTATGGTGATGTGATCATTGCTTGTGGGGGTGTGATATCACCGGCTTGTAGGTCAGTGAGTGCGTCAGAATGTATAATATATACCGTGACGGTTCATCCCAGCGCAGAGATACAGACAGCGCCCTCTACGGCGTGGTTTGAAACTTGTGGGAGCAGGCTTGCTAGATTCTTAGGGGAAATCTTACAAGCGTTATTTAGGTAGCTTCACTGTGACCTTGTGCCTTGATTGTGTCAAGCAAACGAGCGTGTGTCGCCAGTGTCCCTTTAACTGGCGAACGATTTAGTAGATGAATGGTCTCACGTCCACTGAAACGTTTGTTGCTTAATTAGTTCAATTACCGGTATTACCTAAATTAAATTGTCATCTGTTGAACCAATAAGTAAGGTGTTTCTGGTAAAGTCGTATCCCACTGTGACGTGTGCTCCGCTCTGATCTGGAGTCCCGTTTGCCGCCATTGACTGACGCTGTGCCGCCCCCTTCACAGGGTGATGTGACGTGTGATCTGGAGTCCCGTTTGCCGCCATTGACTGACGCTGTGCCGCCCCCTTCACAGGGTGATGTGACGTGTGCTCTGCTGTGATCTGGAGTCCCGTTTGCCGCCATTGACTGACGCTGTGCCGCCCCCTTCACAGGGTGATGTGACGTGTGCTCCGCTCTGATCTGGAGTCCCGTTTGCCGCCATTGACTGATGCTGTGCCGCCCCCTTCACAGGGTGATGTGACGTGTGCTCCGCTTTGATCTGGAGTCCCGTTTGCCGCCATTGACTGACGCTGTGCCGTCCCCTTCACAGGGTGACAGCGTGATCCGATACTTTGAGATCACGCCCGAGCCGCCGTTCGTACACTACATCAACACGTTCCAGACGTCCGACCCGCAGCGGGCCATCGGTGAGGCCTCCGGGCGTGTGGCGGCGGGGCAGCTCGCATCCGGGCCCACTGATCAGGGGGAATCGGCTCGACACAGAACGAAAATCGGCATCGCAGAACGGGGTTTATTTTAGCTGCGCTGAGCGAATCTGGGTTAAATGTGATGCATCGCGATCTGTTATGTAATGTGATGCGAGATGTGGTGGTGGTGGCAGATGTGTCCACCAGACTGCTGCCTTCTGGCCGGCGTGATAACTGGGTATCGGTGGCGTTGTTCTCTCTATCAGTGGTCAGTTCCCTGTCGCATGTACACGTACAGCTCTTATCCCGTCCCCAACATTGTCTCACTTTTATGTTCACCCTTGCACTGGCATGTCCATGTATGATGTCGAACCTCCTCTCACCTAGTACCCGTCCCTGTTGCAGGTATGACCCTTCTCTCACCCCTGTACCCGTCCCTGTTGCAGGTATGACCCTCCTCTCACCCCTGTACCTGTCCCTGTTGCAGGTATGACCCTCCTCTCACCCCTGTACCCGTCCCTGTTGCAGGTATGACCCTTCTCTCACCCCTGTACCCGTCCCTGTTGCAGGTATGACCCTCCTCTCACCCCTGTACCCGTGCCAGTTGCAGGTATGACCCTCCTCTCACCCCTGTACCCGTCCCTGTTGCAGGTATGACCCTTCTCTCACCCCTGTACCCGTCCCTGTTGCAGGTATGACCCTCCTCTCACCCCTGTACCCGTCCCTGTTGCAGGTATGACCCTCCTCTCACCCCTGTACCCGTGCCCCTGTTGCAGGTATGACCCTCCTCTCACCCCTGTACCCGTGCCCCTGTTGCAGGTATGACCCTCCTCTCACCCCTGTACCCGTGCCTGTTGCAGGTATGACCCTCCTCTCACCCCTGTACCCGTCCCTGTTGCAGGTATGACCCTCCTCTCACCCCTGTACCCGTCCCTGTTGCAGGTATGACCCTCCTCTCACCCCTGTACCCGTCCCTGTTGCAGGTATGACCCTCCTCTCACCCCTGTACCCGTCCCTGTTGCAGGTATGACCCTCCTCTCACCCCTGTACCCGTGCCTGTTGCATGTATGACCCTCCTCTCACCCATGTACCCGTGCCTGTTGCAGGTATGAACCTCCTCTCACCCTTGTACCCACCCCAGTTGCAGGTATGCCCCTCCTCTCACCCCTGTACCCGTCCCAGTTGCAGGTATGACCCTCCTCTCACCCCTGTACCCGTGCCCCTGTTGCAGGTATGACCCTCCTCTCACCCATGTACCCGTGCCTGTTGCAGGTATGACCCTCCTCTCACCCCTGTACCCGTCCCTGTTGCAGGTATGACCCTCCTCTCACCCCTGTACCCGTGCCTGTTGCATGTATGACCCTCCTCTCACCCATGTACCCGTGCCTGTTGCAGGTATGAACCTCCTCTCACCCTTGTACCCGCCCCAGTTGCAGGTATGACCCTCCTCTCACCCCTGTACCCGTCCCAGTTGCAGGTATGACCCTCCTCTCACCCCTGTACCCGTGCCAGTTGCAGGTATGACCCTCCTCTCACCCCTGTACCCGTGCCAGTTGCAGGTATGACCCTTCTCTCACCCCTGTACCCGTACCAGTTGCAGGTATGACCCTCCTCTCACCCCTGTACCCGTGCCAGTTGCAGGTATGACCCTCCTCTCACCCCTGTACCCGTGCCCCTGTTGCAGGTATGATGCCGAAGCGTGGCAATGACGTGCAGGCGTGTGAAATCTCTCGGTTTTACCGGGTCAACAACAATGGCTTCGTGGCTGTGCACCCGTTCGTCGTTCCTCGCAAGGTAAGCCTGATCGGTCTGACGGGCTGGGTACTGGGCAGCCCGGGCGGGGCGGGGCGGGGAGTGACAGGTGGCGCCACCTCTGCCCTCGGTCGGAGCACGGTAACTTTGCCGGCGATGGACCGCGGTAGACGGGTACCATGCAGCGGGCAGCGGATTTAATCAGGCCCCATCTCGTTTCACTTATGCCGCGACATCATTTCCGATGTCACATGCTCACCAGTGTCTGCCATGACCGGAGACGCGCCTGCAACGGGACGGGCTTATGTCTTCGAATGAAGTCCCGGTACTGGCCAGACGGCGGGGCGGCCGGCGGGGGAGTCTCCCCAGCTGATCGATTAGACGGTGGGCTGGGCGCGTCCCCGCGTCAGTCTCGGCCGGTGCCGCTGGTGTCGGGGCTCGCCGACTCAGTGTCGGTGTTAGACAGCTGTGTGGCGGTGCTGGGCTTTTGGGCTGGTAGTGTCAGGTCCGTGATTCAGTACGACGGGAGGATATACACCTCAGTGGGCATGCGTTGGCTCATTTATTGACTGCTAATCTACTAAAGGAACTAAGTGGATATCTTGTAGTTGTGTTTAGATTTTGAGTGGCATCGTCTTATCATCCAGTGCGCATACTTGCTGTGGCGAATTATACGTAAATGCTGTCGTATTTGTTGATGTTTAAGTCTCATGCGCATTTTTTTTATTTAAAGAAACGTGTGACTTGATAGCTGATGGCCGTTGAAAATAGCCGTTGTTGTTCGCTCTTGCTTGGTCCTGGGACCTGGCTTGTGACCCATTGTATTGGCTGCCGACCTGATAACGCCAACACGAGACATCCGTTTCAAAACTAGGGTGAACCACGCCCCCGATAATGGATTACAATTGGCTTCTGTCCATACTGGCAGCCGAACAGAAAAGATTGCGTGCTCGACGGACGAGAGGGAGCTGGATACTGCCAAAAGTGGCTCCGCCCCTTGTCACACTCAGTCCGGTTGTCCTGTCATTTTCGAAATGTTGACGTCGGTTAACTTGCTGGGGCTTAATTTGAAACGACGTATGTATGTTTCTGGTCTGTACGCCTGTTGTCTGGGAACCATTGTGTATCCATGTCTCCGTCACCTGACGTGGCCTTATAACCGCAGCGGTTGCAGCGCCGTTAACCCGCCACTTACTAGGGGGGCTATTTTTTGCCCCCCCCCCGTTATTTTGCAATAACTCCTAAACGAACACCGGTATCGTCACCAAACTTGCAGTACCTTCTCGCACATCAATTCTATACATGTTGGCAAAACGAAAAATATGAGGCTATGATAGGTCAACCGGGAATGACGTCAGAGTGATGTCATGTTCTTCGGTTTTTGTTGCAAAATAATGGTTTGCGTAAAACGCTGTCAAAGGTACGATGTTTAAGATAAACTCAATTGTCTACATACAATTACTGACAATAGACCGGTCTATCAAACTGCTATCTCGGATTTGAGATTTTTTCTTAGAAATCCAAATATTTTTTTTTTACAAAATTTTCAAGAAAACATCAGAATTATCTAAAAATCGGAATATATGTGATCGAGACATGTGCGGTGAATATGTATACCAAATTTGAAGTCGATATCTTCAAAAATGACTGAGTTATGACCTTTAACCCGCGCGGCGCTGGGGGTAAATTTTACCCCCCCCTCCCGGATTTTCTCAATAACTTGAAAACTATGAAAGATATCACAGTGAAACTTATGGTACCTTATGGTGCATCAATTCTACGTCTTCTGCCATTTTTTTTTGTTGAAATTCGTGAAAATTTTGGGGAGATAATGACGTTTTAGTGACGTCATGTCATGTCATTTTTGGTGAAAAAAAACGTTAAATGTTTGACAAATCGTAGAGCATAGCATGTTATTGCAACTCGCAAATAAAAGGCGGCAAAAGACATAGCATAGCATTGTCTTTAAAATGGCTATTTCGGATTTTCAACATTTTGGGTTTTTGACCCCCAAAAGTGCAAAAAACTTATTTTTTTGGGGAAGAATTTCCACAAAAAGTTAAAAAAAGAAAAGATTTTCAAAAAACCGGAAGAAATAATAGAGAACCGAGTATGAACGATGCTGAAACCAAATTTCAAAGCAATATCTTTATTTTTGACTGACTTATAGCTCTCGAAGTATAAGTAACTCATGACGTCATTTTTTTAATTTGCGTTTTTTGGCTTTTACTGACCAGATACAGACAAATACATGCCACCACTGTATTTCTAAGACAAAACTAGTCTAGAAACATGCAATGTTTATTTAGATTAATTAATTAAAAATATTGTCCTTATTATGACCTGACCTTGACCTGAGGACCATTATATGGGGTCAGGTTGTGAAAATGGCTGCTTCTATCGAATTATACGTGTAAAATAACCCATACAACATGTGTCGCATGGCTTTCGTAGACCAAAAAGAAAAAGAAAAAAAGTACAGACAAATAAATGCCATCACTGTATTTATAAGACAAACCTAGTCTAGAAACATGCAATGTTTATTTTGATTAATCAATTTCAAATTTTGTCCTTATTGTGACCGGACCTTGACCTGAGCGCCATTATATGGGGTCAGGCTGTAAAAATGGCTGCTTCTATCGAATTATACATGTAAAATAACCGATATAACATGTGTCGCATGGCTTTCGTAGACCTGTGACCTTTTGTGACCTGATCTTGACCTTGACCTTTGCTTACAAATTCTTTTTTACTTATGCAGGAGATGCATTATACAGTTGGGAGCACTTTGTGAGATAATAGTTGCAATATGGATGGAAAGTATAGCCCAAATACTTAAATTTTGACACTTGACCTGACCGTGACCTGACATGTGACCTTATTTTAAGAATTTCGGGTACGCGTTATATTCTTCTCACTGAGAGCTTTCGATCGCCGCCTTGCGCGTCTCGCTGCAGTTATTGGTTCGGAAGATACGAGGGGGGGGGGTAAAATTTACCCCCCAGCACCAGGCTTTCGGATGGTGACCCCAGCGCCGCGCGGGTTAAAAGACAAAAATCGACCACCTCTCACAGCATTACTATGCATAAAAAAATGTTTTTCCATTTTTGCTTTTTACTTCTATTTATATAGAACAAACAATGTTCCAATGCCATTTTTCGCGTTCTAGACGAAAAACAACCCCATAAACATGCGTTACAACGCCTAATGACCGTAATCTGCAGTTTGACCTCGTGACCTCGGATGACCTTGACATGAACCAAGGTCATAAACAGCTTAGAAAGGTACTTAGAAGTGTCAGACACACGAATCATGCCGATTTATCGACAGGTTATGCGTTTAATATCGCAATTTTGCGCGACAATTCCATCCATCGAGACCTTTTGACACGGTCAAGCATTTTGTACTTGACCTGACCTGCGACGTCATTGGTGACCCCGAGGTCAACAATATTATGTTTCCCTTGATAAATTTCCCAGGGCTATCGAATGCCGTTTTAATTTGTACATTCGGTCCAGTAGTTCCGGAGATCAGAGGGGGGGGGGGGGATAGCCCTCCCCCCCCCCCCAGTAAGTTGCGTTATGAAATATACCCCAGTAACTCGCGGGTTAAACCCCAAAACATCACCGACCCGTGACGTGTGTGACCCGACCGTGACCTCCCCCCCGCCGTCCTGCAGTCTGAGCTGTTCCAGGAGGACCTGTACCCGGACACTGTGGGCTGGTTGTGAGAGCTGGTTATGTGACCCTCTCTCCCTCTCTCCCCCCCCCCCGCCGTCTGGCAGTCTGAGCTGTTCCAGGAGGACCTGTACCCGGACACTGTGGGCTGGTTGTGAGAGCTGGTTATGTGACCCTCTCTCCCTCTCTCCCCCCCCCCCGCCGTCTGGCAGTCTGAGCTGTTCCAGGAGGACCTGTACCCGGACACTGTGGGCTGGTTGTGAGAGCTGGTTATGTGACCCTCTCTCCCTCTCTCCCCCCCCCGCCGTCTGGCAGTCTGAGCTGTTCCAGGAGGACCTGTACCCGGACACTGTGGGCTGGTTGTGAGAGCTGGTTATGTGACCCTCTCTCCCTCTCCCCCCCCCCGCCGTCTGGCAGTCTGAGCTGTTCCAGGAGGACCTGTACCCGGACACTGTGGGCTGGTTGTGAGAGCTGGTTATGTGACCCTCTCCCCCCCCCCCGCCGTCTGGCAGTCTGAGCTGTTCCAGGAGGACCTGTACCCGGACACTGTGGGCTGGTTGTGAGAGCTGGTTATGTGACCCTCTCTCCCCCCCCCGCCGTCCTGCAGTCTGAGCTGTTCCAGGAGGACCTGTACCCGGACACTGTGGGCTGGTTGTGAGAGCTGGTTATGTGACCCTCTCTCCCCCCCCGCCGTCCTGCAGTCTGAGCTGTTCCAGGAGGACCTGTACCCGGACACTGTGGGCTGGTTGTGAGAGCTGGTTATGTGACCCTCTCCCCCCCGCCGTCCTGCAGTCTGAGCTGTTCCAGGAGGACCTGTACCCGGACACTGTGGGCTGGTTGTGAGAGCTGGTTATGTGACCCTCTCTCCCCCCGCCCGCCGTCTGGCAGTCTGAGCTGTTCCAGGAGGACCTGTACCCGGACACTGTGGGCTGGTTGTGAGAGCTGGTTATGTGACCCTCTCTCCCCCCGCCCGCCGTCTGGCAGTCTGAGCTGTTCCAGGAGGACCTGTACCCGGACACTGTGGGCTGGTTGTGAGAGCTGGTTATGTGACCCTCTCCCCCCCCCGCCGTCTGGCAGTCTGAGCTGTTCCAGGAGGACCTGTACCCGGACACTGTGGGCTGGTTGTGAGAGCTGGTTATGTGACCCTCTCTCCCTCTCCCCCCCCCCCGCCGTCTGGCAGTCTGAGCTGTTCCAGGAGGACCTGTACCCGGACACTGTGGGCTGGTTGTGAGAGCTGGTTATGTGACCCTCTCCCCCCCCCCCCCGCCGTCTGGCAGTCTGAGCTGTTCCAGGAGGACCTGTACCCGGACACTGTGGGCTGGTTGTGAGAGCTGGTTATGTGACCCTCTCTCCCCCCCCCCCGCCGTCTGGCAGTCTGAGCTGTTCCAGGAGGACCTGTACCCGGACACTGTGGGCTGGTTGTGAGAGCTGGTTATGTGACCCTCTCCCCCCCCCCCCGCCGTCTGGCAGTCTGAGCTGTTCCAGGAGGACCTGTACCCGGACACTGTGGGCTGGTTGTGAGAGCTGGTTATGTGACCCTCTCTCCCCCCCCCCGCCGTCTGGCAGTCTGAGCTGTTCCAGGAGGACCTGTACCCGGACACTGTGGGCTGGTTGTGAGAGCTGGTTATGTGACCCTCTCTCCCCCCCCCCGCCGTCTGGCAGTCTGAGCTGTTCCAGGAGGACCTGTACCCGGACACTGTGGGCTGGTTGTGAGAGCTGGTTATGTGACCCTCTCTCCCCCCCCCCCCCGCCGTCTGGCAGTCTGAGCTGTTCCAGGAGGACCTGTACCCGGACACTGTGGGCTGGTTGTGAGAGCTGGTTATGTGACCCTCTCTCCCCCCCCCCGCCGTCTGGCAGTCTGAGCTGTTCCAGGAGGACCTGTACCCGGACACTGTGGGCTGGTTGTGAGAGCTGGTTATGTGACCCTCTCTCCCCCCCCGCCGTCCTGCAGTCTGAGCTGTTCCAGGAGGACCTGTAC
This sequence comes from Chirona hameri, assembly GCA_036785665.1. NCBI lineage: Eukaryota > Metazoa > Arthropoda > Thecostraca > Balanomorpha > Balanidae > Chirona > Chirona hameri. The sequence goes on along the minus strand of JAXIVJ010004729.1, from coordinate 10,818 downwards.
CCGGACACTGTGGGCTGGTTGTGAGAGCTGGTTATGTGACCCTCTCTCCCCCCCGCCGTCTGGCAGTCTGAGCTGTTCCAGGAGGACCTGTACCCGGACACTGTGGGCTGGTTGTGAGAGCTGGTTATGTGACCCTCTCTCCCCCCGCCGTCCTGCAGTCTGAGCTGTTCCAGGAGGACCTGTACCCGGACACTGTGGGCTGGTTGTGAGAGCTGGTTATGTGACCCTCTCTCCCCCCCCCGCCGTCTGGCAGTCTGAGCTGTTCCAGGAGGACCTGTACCCGGACACTGTGGGCTGGTTGTGAGAGCTGGTTATGTGACCCTCTCTCCCCCCCCCCCCGCCGTCTGGCAGTCTGAGCTGTTCCAGGAGGACCTGTACCCGGACACTGTGGGCTGGTTGTGAGAGCTGGTTATGTGACCCTCTACCCCCCGCCGTCCTGCAGTCTGAGCTGTTCCAGGAGGACCTGTACCCGGACACTGTGGGCTGGTTGTGAGAGCTGGTTATGTGACCCTCTCTCCCCCCCCCCCCCCCGCCGTCCTGCAGTCTGAGCTGTTCCAGGAGGACCTGTACCCGGACACTGTGGGCTGGTTGTGAGAGCTGGTTATGTGACCCTCTCTCCCCCCCCGCCGTCCTGCAGTCTGAGCTGTTCCAGGAGGACCTGTACCCGGACACTGTGGGCTGGTTGTGAGAGCTGGTTATGTGACCCTCTCCCCCCCCCGCCGTCCTGCAGTCTGAGCTGTTCCAGGAAGACCTGTACCCGGACACTGTGGGCTGGTTGTGAGAGCTGGTTATGTGACCCTCTCTCCCCCCCGCCGTCTGGCAGTCTGAGCTGTTCCAGGAGGACCTGTACCCGGACACTGTGGGCTGGTTGTGAGAGCTGGTTATGTGACCCTCTCCCCCCCCCCCGCCGTCTGGCAGTCTGAGCTGTTCCAGGAGGACCTGTACCCGGACACTGTGGGCTGGTTGTGAGAGCTGGTTATGTGACCCTCTCTCCCCCCCCCCCCCCGCCGTCTGGCAGTCTGAGCTGTTCCAGGAGGACCTGTACCCGGACACTGTGGGCTGGTTGTGAGAGCTGGTTATGTGACCCTCTCTCCCCCCCCGCCGTCTGGCAGTCTGAGCTGTTCCAGGAGGACCTGTACCCGGACACTGTGGGCTGGTTGTGAGAGCTGGTTATGTGACCCTCTCTCCCCCCCGCCGTCCTGCAGTCTGAGCTGTTCCAGGAGGACCTGTACCCGGACACTGTGGGCTGGTTGTGAGAGCTGGTTATGTGACCCTCTCCCCCCCCCCCGCCGTCCTGCAGTCTGAGCTGTTCCAGGAGGACCTGTACCCGGACACTGTGGGCTGGTTGTGAGAGCTGGTTATGTGACCCTCTCCCCCCCCCCCGCCGTCCTGCAGTCTGAGCTGTTCCAGGAGGACCTGTACCCGGACACTGTGGGCTGGTTGTGAGAGCTGGTTATGTGACCCTCTCCCCCCCGCCGTCCTGCAGTCTGAGCTGTTCCAGGAGGACCTGTACCCGGACACTGTGGGCTGGTTGTGAGAGCTGGTTATGTGACCCTCTCCCCCCCCCCCCCGCCGTCCTGCAGTCTGAGCTGTTCCAGGAGGACCTGTACCCGGACACTGTGGGCTGGTTGTGAGAGCTGGTTATGTGACCCTCTCCCCCCCCCCCGCCGTCCTGCAGTCTGAGCTGTTCCAGGAGGACCTGTACCCGGACACTGTGGGCTGGTTGTGAGAGCTGGTTATGTGACCCTCTCCCCCCCCCCCCCGCCGTCCTGCAGTCTGAGCTGTTCCAGGAGGACCTGTACCCGGACACTGTGGGCTGGTTGTGAGAGCTGGTTATGTGACCCTCTCCCCCCCCCGCCGTCCTGCAGTCTGAGCTGTTCCAGGAGGACCTGTACCCGGACACTGTGGGCTGGTTGTGAGAGCTGGTTATGTGACCCTCTCTCCCTCTCCCCCCCCCCCGCCGTCTGGCAGTCTGAGCTGTTCCAGGAGGACCTGTACCCGGACACTGTGGGCTGGTTGTGAGAGCTGGTTATGTGACCCTCTCCCCCCCCCGCCGTCTGGCAGTCTGAGCTGTTCCAGGAGGACCTGTACCCGGACACTGTGGGCTGGTTGTGAGAGCTGGTTATGTGACCCTCTCTCCCCCCCCCGCCGTCCTGCAGTCTGAGCTGTTCCAGGAGGACCTGTACCCGGACACTGTGGGCTGGTTGTGAGAGCTGGTTATGTGACCCTCTCTCCCCCCCCGCCGTCCTGCAGTCTGAGCTGTTCCAGGAGGACCTGTACCCGGACACTGTGGGCTGGTTGTGAGAGCTGGTTATGTGACCCTCTCTCCCCCCCGCCGTCTGGCAGTCTGAGCTGTTCCAGGAGGACCTGTACCCGGACACTGTGGGCTGGTTGTGAGAGCTGGTTATGTGACCCTCTCTCCCCCCCCCCGCCGTCTGGCAGTCTGAGCTGTTCCAGGAGGACCTGTACCCGGACACTGTGGGCTGGTTGTGAGAGCTGGTTATGTGACCCTCTCTCCCCCCCCGCCGTCCTGCAGTCTGAGCTGTTCCAGGAGGACCTGTACCCGGACACTGTGGGCTGGTTGTGAGAGCTGGTTATGTGACCCTCTCTCCCCCCCCCGCCGTCCTGCAGTCTGAGCTGTTCCAGGAGGACCTGTACCCGGACACTGTGGGCTGGTTGTGAGAGCTGGTTATGTGACCCTCTCTCCCCCCCCCGCCGTCTGGCAGTCTGAGCTGTTCCAGGAGGACCTGTACCCGGACACTGTGGGCTGGTTGTGAGAGCTGGTTATGTGACCCTCTCCCCCCCCCCCCGCCGTCTGGCAGTCTGAGCTGTTCCAGGAGGACCTGTACCCGGACACTGTGGGCTGGTTGTGAGAGCTGGTTATGTGACCCTCTCTCCCCCCCCGCCGTCTGGCAGTCTGAGCTGTTCCAGGAGGACCTGTACCCGGACACTGTGGGCTGGTTGTGAGAGCTGGTTATGTGACCTTCTCTCCCCCCCCGCCGTCTGGCAGTCTGAGCTGTTCCAGGAGGACCTGTACCCGGACACTGTGGGCTGGTTGTGAGAGCTGGTTATGTGACCCTCTCTCCCCCCCGCCGTCTGGCAGTCTGAGCTGTTCCAGGAGGACCTGTACCCGGACACTGTGGGCTGGTTGTGAGAGCTGGTTATGTGACCCTCTCCCCCCCCCCCCGCCGTCCTGCAGTCTGAGCTGTTCCAGGAGGACCTGTACCCGGACACTGTGGGCTGGTTGTGAGAGCTGGTTATGTGACCCTCTCTCCCCCCCCCCGCCGTCTGGCAGTCTGAGCTGTTCCAGGAGGACCTGTACCCGGACACTGTGGGCTGGTTGTGAGAGCTGGTTATGTGACCCTCTCCCCCCCCCGCCGTCTGGCAGTCTGAGCTGTTCCAGGAGGACCTGTACCCGGACACTGTGGGCTGGTTGTGAGAGCTGGTTATGTGACCCTCTCCCCCCCCCCCCCGCCGTCCTGCAGTCTGAGCTGTTCCAGGAGGACCTGTACCCGGACACTGTGGGCTGGTTGTGAGAGCTGGTTATGTGACCCTCTCTCCCCCCCCCCCCGCCGTCCTGCAGTCTGAGCTGTTCCAGGAGGACCTGTACCCGGACACTGTGGGCTGGTTGTGAGAGCTGGTTATGTGACCCTCTCTCCCCCCCCCCCCCGCCGTCTGGCAGTCTGAGCTGTTCCAGGAGGACCTGTACCCGGACACTGTGGGCTGGTTGTGAGAGCTGGTTATGTGACCCTCTCTCCCCCCCCCGCCGTCTGGCAGTCTGAGCTGTTCCAGGAGGACCTGTACCCGGACACTGTGGGCTGGTTGTGAGAGCTGGTTATGTGATCCTCTCTCCCCCCCGCCGTCCTGCAGTCTGAGCTGTTCCAGGAGGACCTGTACCCGGACACTGTGGGCTGGTTGTGAGAGCTGGTTATGTGACCCTCTCCCCCCCCCCGCCGTCTGGCAGTCTGAGCTGTTCCAGGAGGACCTGTACCCGGACACTGTGGGCTGGTTGTGAGAGCTGGTTATGTGACCCTCTCTCCCCCCCGCCGTCTGGCAGTCTGAGCTGTTCCAGGAGGACCTGTACCCGGACACTGTGGGCTGGTTGTGAGAGCTGGTTATGTGACCCTCTCTCCCCCCCGCCGTCCTGCAGTCTGAGCTGTTCCAGGAGGACCTGTACCCGGACACTGTGGGCTGGTTGTGAGAGCTGGTTATGTGACCCTCTCTCCCCCCCCCGCCGTCTGGCAGTCTGAGCTGTTCCAGGAGGACCTGTACCCGGACACTGTGGGCTGGTTGTGAGAGCTGGTTATGTGACCCTCTCTCCCCCCCCCGCCGTCTGGCAGTCTGAGCTGTTCCAGGAGGACCTGTACCCGGACACTGTGGGCTGGTTGTGAGAGCTGGTTATGTGACCCTCTCTCCCCCCCCGCCGTCCTGCAGTCTGAGCTGTTCCAGGAGGACCTGTACCCGGACACTGTGGGCTGGTTGTGAGAGCTGGTTATGTGACCCTCTCTCCCCCCCCGCCGTCTGGCAGTCTGAGCTGTTCCAGGAGGACCTGTACCCGGACACTGTGGGCTGGTTGTGAGAGCTGGTTATGTGACCCTCTCTCCCCCCCGCCGTCCTGCAGTCTGAGCTGTTCCAGGAGGACCTGTACCCGGACACTGTGGGCGACACGCCGGCCATCACCGCCGAGGAGTGGCTCGAGGGTTCCGACGCCGACCCCATCCTCATCTCGCTCAAAGGTCAGAGGCGCGCGATCGGCTCACCTCGGGCTCAGGCTAGTCCTTCTCAGCCGTCTCTGCCGGGACAGGCTGGTCCGTCTCAGCCGGGACAGGCTGTTCCGTCTCAGCCGGGACAGGCTGGTCCGTCTCAGCCGGGACAGGCTGGTCCGTCTCAGCCGGGACAGGCTGGCCCGTCTCAGCCGAGACAGGCTGGCCCGTCTCAGCCGGGACAGGCTGGTCCGTCGTGGAAGTGTAGTGGGCCGGCACGGTCTCGAGCGGGATTGATAGTACTGGAACTTGAGTACCGGCTGTGGTGCGAGATTCACCTGCGCATTGTCATTTGTCTCTGTTCCCAGTCACTGCCATTGTCTCTGTTACCTTCTCACTGCCATTGTCTCTGTTTCCCAGTCACTGCCATTGTCTCCGTTTCCCAGTCACTGCCATTGTCTCCGTTTCCCAGTCACTGCCATTGTCTCTGTTACCTTCTCAATGTGCGTGTGCTCGGCTTGGCAGACGGCCCCGTCTTCTCCACGCCGAGGAAAGAGGTCAAGAAGGTGGTCAAGAAGTCGAACGTGCTGGACAAGAAGAAGACTGCGTCGCAGATGAAGTCGGCGGCGCAGGAGCTGCCGGACAGCGGCCCGTCCGGCCTCTCCGAGGAAGAGGTCAAAGAGAGGGTGGAGGAGGCAGTGGCGGCCGTCACCAAGGCATACGTGAGTCGGACTGGGAGCAGGAGCCAGGCAGCCTGGAGGGGAGGACGGAGATGAGGTACCGGCGGGGGTCAGGAGGGATGGTAGAGTCGGACACCCTGAAGGGGAGGACGGAGATGAGGTACCGGCGGGGGTCAGGAGGGATGGTAGAGTCGGACACCCTGGAGGGGAGGACGGAGATGAGGTACCGGCGGGGGTCAGGAGGGATGGTAGAGTCGGACAGCCTGGAGGGGAGGACAGGAGATAGGCACCGGCGGGGTCAGGAGGGATGGTAGAGTCGGACAGCCTGGAGGGTAGGACGGAGATGAGGTACCGGCGGGGGTCAGGAGGGAGCAGTCCAGGACAGGAGCCGGACAGTGGGGCGGAATGCGGAGGGTGCGGACAGCAGCTATATGGACGGTATTCCGCAGCGGAACGTGTGCTGAGTGTTGGCCGTGTCATATTCAGTCTGGTATTCGCCGACTTGGTGGGGTGTATCATCATGGATTGTACTTATCAAATCACGCCTATATGTATTGTTAGTTAACTGATAAGCGTATGCAGTCGCACACAGACGCTGGACGCTGTTTCCCTCGGCCTCTGCGCGCGGTGGCGGGCCTTTCATGTGCTCCGAGTTTCCCCTAACGCCGCTGCCGTCCGCCCGCCACAGGAGAAGCGGTTCGAGGACATGCTGATGGAGATGCGCAAGATGAAGGCGGTCATCGTCAAGCACGACGACAAGATCCAGAAGCTGGAGGCGCGGCTGGCGGCCAGCGGGGAGGCGGCGAGCGGTGCGGCGCTGCCGGCCGGCCCCACCCAGCTGCAGGTGCCGCCCGGCACCGAGCAGCTGGCGCCCGACGAGGTGTGAGTGTCGGCGCGGCGGGCGCCGGCAGAGACACGCTGGCCGGCGCGGCGGCAGGCGAGCCCGGGGTGTGTGATATTGGCTGGCCAGAGACCGGCGCGCCTCGGCCGTGCTGTGTGGCGTGTTTTCTACAGCTAACGCCTTCTCGTTATGTACTAATTTTGTATAAACTGTTTGTTGTATTCTCGTTATTGTCGCGGCGGCTGGCGGCGGGCGAGTGGATGAGTGGCCGGCCACCGCCGGACAGAGAGAGAGAGAGAGAGAGAGAGAGAGAGAGAGAGAGTGCGGAGCGACAGCTCGGACCGCGCAGCGTCCTGCCGGCACGCTGTGATCGTACTCTGGTGTTCAAATGATAGCAACGAATCGGAGCCCGGCGTGGCAGCGATCCGCCAATCACTTCACTCCGGCCCGGCACGCTGGCCAATCGCGTCGCTCGGGCGGCGGGGTGGCCAATCGCGTCGTCCCGGCCTCGGGTGCCGGCCAATCAAGTCTCGCCCCAGTGACGGAGGCGATAAATCGCTGCTCCTTGTCAGTGGCGAGTCCACCTGACGATGTGCGTAATTTATTCGTAACATTCGTTATCAAAGGAATGGTGATGCAATACAAATTTCCAGAGAAAAACAAATTGGTATTATTTTGTGCTTTCATTCTGCGGAAAGAATGACTGACGGAAGGACTTAACACGCGCACTGCCGGTGGGCGGAAATCCCCCCTCAGGTTTTTCATGAATAGCGGAAAGACGGCGGCCAATTTTGGCACAGCTGTTTGGGCATCAATTACTCACATGGTGTAAAATTTTTGACCTTGGGTCATCTCAGGTCAGGTCACTAGGTCAGTCAAGTGACCCCACCTCCAAACAAAGTTTGCGGTCGTGCCACAGCCGCGGTGATTAAACGAACGGTTTGAAACTCACAGGATGTCATCAGGTCATAAGTACCTACAATTCGTATATCTCAAATATTGTATATCGGTAACCTTAGGTCAGGTCGATTTCGTGATCTCCCCATTATAGGTCAATGGGGAAAATGAAAACACCTATAAATCCATAGGAAATGGCTACATTTGACCAGTTTTGACAAGATCCACCAATCTTGTGCCAAATGCAAAGCCCTATGTCGCACTTCTGTTCTTTGAGCTCTACGAAGTCATCTCAGATGACCCCACAGGTCACGTGTGGGTTTTCTTCACAATAACTCTTTACGTGAACGAATGATGAATTTTTCCCCATTTCCAATGTTTTTATTCAAAAATAGTGGGTCAAGTTAGTCGAGATTCCTTTACTTAATAAAGTGAGTACCTATATGTTACATGATGCGCTGCTTAAAAGCTGCCGCTTTGGTTACTGCCATGCGCCATGGAATACGTTAACATTGGTCCTGATACGTTGACGCCATGTATCGATCAGATTCGTTGATGCTCTTGACTCTTGATTCTTGACTTGACTCTCTTGACTCTTGACTCTCTTGACTCTTGCCTCTCGACTCTTGACTCTTGACTCTCTTGACTCTTGACTCTCGACTCTCTTGACTCTCTTGACTCTCGACTCTTGACTCTTGACTCTTGACTCTTGACTCTTGACTCTTGACTATTGACTATTGACTCTTGACTCTTGACTCTTGACTCTTGACTCTTGACTCTTGACTCTTGACTCGACTCTCGACTCTTGACTCTTGACTCTCTTGACTCTCTTGATTCGACTATTGACTCTTGACTCTCTTGACTCTTGACTCTTGACTCTCTTGACTCTTGACTCTCGACTCTCTTGACTCTCTTGACTCTCGACTCTCTTGCCTCTCTTGACTCTCGACTATCTTGACTCTCTTGACTCTCGACTCTTGACTCTTGACTCTTGACTCTTGACTCTTGACTCTCGACTCTTGACTCTCGACTCTTGCCTCTTGACTCTCGACTCTCGACTCTTGCCTCTTGACTCTTGACTCTCGACTCTTGGCTCTTGACTCTTGACTTTTGACTCTTGACTCTTGACTCTTGACTCTTGACTATTGACTCTCGACTCTTGCCTCTTGACTCTTGACTCGACTCTTGGCTCTTGACTCTTGACTCTTGACTCTTGACTCTTGACTCTTGACTTTTGACTCTTGACTCTTGACTCTTGACTCTTGACTCTTGACTCTTGACTCTCGACTCTTGACTCTTGACTCTCGACTCTTGACTCTTGACTCTTGACTCTTGCCTCTTGACTCTTGACTCTCGACTCTTGGCTCTTGACTCTTGATTCTTGACTCTTGACTCTTGACTCTTGACTCTTGACTCTTGACTCTTGACTCTTGACTAGCCGCTGCCGCAGTGAAGTCTGAACTCCTGCGGTTGCACCGGATATTTTTTTAAGTGAAGAAAGGGGGCAGTTGTTTAAACTTGTTATTTTTTATGGGTAAGAAAATACTTATCTCATCAAATCCATGCTAGAAAAGGAAATGTTCGAAGCGTTATATATTTCTAATTTCTTAATGAATTGGGGCTCTGAAGAGCGTGTTTAGTTGTTCAAATATGGAGATAACTTCATTGAAGGTCCGGTGCCATTCCAGTTATAAGTTTAAGGCCCATAACCGTGTCGTGTTGTAGCTAAATACGTATCTGACTCTCGAAGAACCAGTGCCTAACGAGCGTTTCAGCCGCGCTCTACCATCTCTCCATCCCTTCCTCTCTGTTCGCAGCCTCGTCAGGCGGCTACGCTGGCTAAATACGTATCTGACTCTTGAAGAACCAGTGCCTAACGAGCGTTTCAGCCGCGCCCCACCATCCCTCCATCCCTCCCTCTCTGTTCGCCGCCTCGTCAGGCGGCTACGCTGGTCGAGCCACCGCGCCGGCCACCGATAGAAGCCGGGCAGTGGAGTCACGTACCCTCGGCGCCACCTCTAGGTCTGATGCCGAACGACCAGTTCCGTTCTTCTCCACCAGGTGGCAGCTCCAAGTGGCTCCACCAGGTAAAGGTCAACTCCAACCAGGCAACGTGGTACCACAAAACATCCCGAATGTTCTGCCAGATCATTTCCAAAGTGGTGCAGGACGTTTGTTCGAGACGATGATGGGCAGTTCAGATCGGGACGTCAGAGCGGACGATGGGCAGATCAGATCGGGACGTCAGAGCGGACGATGGGCAGATCAAATCGGGACTTTTTGTGTTACCCCGCCCTTTGACCTTGAATTTGACTTTCAAGATGACCTGGAATAATACAATGAAGTTCATATTCGTGATCAGCGTGATAGACATGATGATGACCTTGACCAATCAACAGGGTTTGGGTCAAGTCTGAATCCGGCGCTGAATAAGTCGCTAAATGTACCGCTTCATTGGTTTATAGTTTATACAATAGGTTATTTAATTATGTTGCGAAAGCTGTACCTAAACCACTGCCAAATTGTTTGTCTTGCGAACGCTTGGCAAAATACCTATATCTGGCCGCGAATTGAGACAAATACGCCCCTTCGTCCACCGGATGACGGCGGCCGCGGCTTTGCTACTCGGCACACTGCAGCACGGCGTATTAAGAGCGAATGTTGAGTTTGCATCTCTACTTTGAAGGCCGTACAACAGTGACTGCACCTCTATATTCAACAGTTGAAGCTGTATAGTGTGTATAATAGGTATACGTACGTAGGTACACGATTCAAGACATACCGACCGAGGTGATTCAGCTGACGGGGTTGCACCTCTGTCGGCGGCTGACGGGGGCGATTGACCAAGGAACAGTGATAGCGGCTGGATGGTCTGCATGAGGTGATTCAGCTGACGGGTTTGCACCTCTGTCGGCGGCTGACGGAGGCGATTGACCAAAGAACAGTGATAGCGGCTGGATGGTCTGCAGGAGGTCATTCAGCTGACGGGTTTGCACCTCTGTCGGCGGCTGACGGGGGCGATTGACCAAAGAACAGTGATAGCGGCTGGATGGTCTGCAGGAGGTCATTCAGCTGACGGGTTTGCACCTCTGTCGGCGGCTGACGGGGACATTTGACCAAAGAACAGTGATAGCGGCTGGATGGTCTACAGGAGAGGTTACTCGACTGACGGGTTTGCACCTCTGTCGGCGGCTGACGGGGGCGATTGACCAAAGAACAGTGATAGCGGCTGGATGGTCTACAGGAGAGGTTACTCGACTGACGGATTTGCACCTCTGTCGGCGGCTGACGGGGGCGATTGACCAAAGAACAGTGATAGCGGCTGGATGGTCTACAGGAGAGGTGACTCGGCTGACGGGTTTGCACCTCTGTCGGCGGCTGACGGGGACGATTGACCAAAGAACAGTGATAGCGGCTGGATGGTCTACAGGAGAGGTGACTCGACTGACGGGTTTGCACCTCTGTCGGCGGCTGACGGGGGCGATTGCGACTGTCGGCTGGGCAACTCACAGCTGTGTATAGCACGCGACATGGCGCGGCCGTACACCATTTTACCGACATACCGACATTACGGCGGGGTTACTCGTGCCTCATCGTGCGCTGAAGGTCAGCAAGCAAAACATGCATAGTGCAATGAGGGAGGTCAAACAGTAAAGACGCTGGAGAATGATTGGCTCGTTAGCCCGTTAACCCGTTA
>JAXIVJ010004728.1:0-77500 GCA_036785665.1 Chirona hameri | reverse complement strand
CTCGCGAGAGCCGGCCGCCGAACAGCGCTCTTATTTGGACAATTTCGCGTATGCTTTAGATGCGTCTCATTGAGAGCTTTCGATTGCCACCTTGCGCCTGTCGCTGCGGTTATTGGATCGGAAGATAACGAGGGGGCGTGTTCGGCTGAATACCCCAGCGGGGCGCGGGATAATTAGGAAAAAAACTCCCCCCCCCCCCCCCCCCCCGTTAACGACTGTTTTGTGCTGGGAACCCGACGCCTCCCGTAGTTTGTGCGCGCTGACGACCCGACGTCACCCACAACCCCCTCCCCCTCTCGACGACTCTTCGCACTGACGGCCCGACGCTACCCCCCCCCCCCCCCCGGTCAACAACTTTTAGCAGATGAAGCTGAGCGTAATTTTGCCCCCCTCCCCCTCCAAACTTGAACCCTAAATCCGCCAGTGCTGCTTTGCCCCCCCCCCCCCCCCCCCCCCCCGGTCAACAACGTTTGCTTTTGACTGCAACTGTGACTGTGACTCCCTCCCTCCCTCCCTCCCTCCCTCCCTCCCTCCCTCCCTCCCTCCCTCCCTCCCTCCCTCCCTCCCTCCCTCCCTCCCTCCCTCCCTCCCTCCCTCCCTGGGAAGATAAAGCCAAGGGGCACAACGGCATTTCTTCCCGGACTCAAGCCATGACCTAACTACCTTCGCATTCAAACATGCCACAACGTAACTGAACACAATAAGTACAGCACCGAAACAAAGCATTGTGCAAGCCAATTAGCGAGGTTGTGTTAATAGTTCAGCGAAAACAGTACTTACATTTTCAAGAGCCTTTCATCAGTCGCCAACAATCGATCGTAAACCCGGTTGCGGAAATTGCATCAACAAGCTCTACAAGCATGACTCGAGATGCGAAGCGAGTTGCGAGCTGTCTCCAATCAGTGTTGATCGGGTGCGGCGTGTCGGCGGGGGTGTCGGCGGGGGTGTCGGCGGGGTGTCGGCGGGGGTGTCGGCGGGGGTGTCGGCGGGGTGTCGGCGGGGGTGTCGGCGGGGGTGTCGGCGGGGTGTCGGCGGGGTGTCGGCGGGGTGTCGGCGGCGTGTCGGCGGGGTGTCGGCGGCGTGTCGGCGGGGTGTCGGCGGGGTGTCGGCGGGGTGTCGGCGGCGTGTCGGCGGGGGTGTCGGCGGGGTGTCGGCGGCGTGTCGGCGGGGGTGTCGGCGGGGTGTCGGCGGCGTGTCGGCGGGGTGTCGGTGGGGTGTCGGCGGCGTGTCGGCGGGGTGTCGGCGGCGTGTCGGCGGCGTGTCGGCGGCGTGTCGGCGGGGTGTCGGCGGGGTGTCGGCGGGGTGTCGGCGGGGTGTCGGCGGGGTGTCGGCGGCGTGTCGGCGGGGTGTCGGCGGGGTGTCGGCGGGGTGTCGGCGGCGTGTCGGCGGGGTGTCGGCGGGGTGTCGGCGGGGTGTCGGCGGGGGTGTCGGCGGCGTGTCGGCGGGGTGTCGGCGGCGTGTCGGCGGGGTGTCGGCGGCGTGTCGGCGGGGGTGTCGGCGGCGTGTCGGCTCGACGTGTCGGCGGGGTGTCGGCGGGGTGTCGGCTCGGCGTGTCGGCGGGGTGTCGGCTCGGCGTGTAAGCCAGAGCCTGCAGTAGCGGAGGTCGGCTGCAGGGGTGTGCAGATGAACAGCTGTTACACGGCGACCGGCGTCCCTGCAGCACGGTGGCATGAACGCTACCGTCCCGAACATCGTTACCCAAACATCGTTACTGCCCCGCAGGAACGCCTCTTCAGATGGCGCCACGCACGGGCTTGGGACCCATAGCGTCATACACAGCCCTCGGACGGCAGAGCGGCTGTGAAGAAGCAGTGACTCATGTGACAGTGACAGAGCTGAGACGGTGCGGTCGCGGAGGCATCACCATAAGAGGGCATGTCCTAGGGGAGCCCTTTACGGTGCTCAGGCTAAGAAGCTGGTAGCCGGGTATGAGGAAACCTGGCTAAGCTAGAGTACTTAGTGAATCTATTTTTGCGCATGACAATCTCAAAAGGAAGTGTTTGAATGAGTCACTGGGATGTATTTTCCTCAGTGTCGGTTCCGTTACCGGGCGCATTCATTCACGACCTAACTTTTCCTCCTGAAATGGTAAAGGCATAAACGGACACATGTTTCATTCTCTGTGGGGTGTGGGGTCTACATGCGAATTGGAGCCAGAGAAGGAATCGGGTAAACCTCGTCTGGGGTAAATGCCCCCTTCGATAACCAGTTCGCCGGTCCACACGCCCGCCGCTCCACCTGTCGGTCACGCCTGCCGCTCCACCCGTCAGTCCGTCAGTCTGTCTGTCTCAGCGTCACCCACCCGTCAGTCCGTCAGTCTGTCTGTCCCAGCGTCACTTCCGACATCCGGCAGCTGGGTAAAGGGAGGGAGGCGGTCCCGTTACTGAAAAACCGCCGTCAGTCACCTCGGTGTCGATAGCCTCTACTGAGGAACCACCGTCCATCACATCACAGTTGGTAGCCTCTACTGAGGAACCACCGTCCATCACAGCACAGTTGGTAGCCTCTACTGAGGAGTCACCGTCCATCACAGCACTGTTGGTAGCCTCTACTGAGGAACCACCGTCCATCACAGCACAGTTGGTAGCCTCTACTGAGGAACCACCGTCCATCACAGCACAGTTGGTAGCCTCTACTGAGGAATCACCGTCCATCACAGCACAGTTGGTAGCCTCTACTGAGGAACCACCGTCCATCACAGCACTGTTGGTAGCCTCTACTGAGGAGCCGCCGCCCATCACCGGGCTGTTGGTAGCCTCTACTGAGGAACCACCGTCCATCACATCACTGTTGGTAGCCTCTACTGAGGAACCACCGTCCGTCACAGTACTGTTGGTAGTCTCTACTGAGGAGCCGTCATCCATCACAGCACAGTTGGTAGCCTCTACTGAGGAACCACCGTCCATCACAGCACTGTTGGTAGCCTCTACTGAGGAACCACCGTCAATCACAGCACTGTTGGTAGCCTCTACTGAGGAACCACCGTCCGTCACAGTACTGTTGGTAGTCTCTACTGAGGAGCCGTCATCCATCACAGCACAGTTGGTAGCCTCTACTGAGGAACCACCGTCCATCACAGCACTGTTGGTAGCCTCTACTGAGGAACCACCGTCCGTCACAGTACTGTTGGTAGTCTCTACTGAGGAGCCGTCATCCATCACAGCACTGTCGGTAGCCTCTACTGAGGAACCACTGTCCATCACCGCATTTTTGGTAGCCTCTACTGAGGAACTACCTTCCGTCACCGGGCTGATGTAGCCTCTACTGAGGAGCCGCCGCCCATCACCGGGCTGTTGGTAGCCTCTACTGAGGAACCACCGTCCATCACATCACTGTTGGTAGCCTCTACTGAGGAACCACCGTCCGTCACAGTACTGTTGGTAGTCTCTACTGAGGAGCCGTCATCCATCACAGCACAGTTGGTAGCCTCTACTGAGGAACCACCGTCCATCACAGCACTGTTGGTAGCCTCTACTGAGGAACCACCGTCAATCACAGCACTGTTGGTAGCCTCTACTGAGGAACCACCGTCCGTCACAGTACTGTTGGTAGTCTCTACTGAGGAGCCGTCATCCATCACAGCACAGTTGGTAGCCTCTACTGAGGAACCACCGTCCATCACAGCACTGTTGGTAGCCTCTACTGAGGAACCACCGTCCGTCACAGTACTGTTGGTAGTCTCTACTGAGGAGCCGTCATCCATCACAGCACTGTCGGTAGCCTCTACTGAGGAACCACTGTCCATCACCGCATTTTTGGTAGCCTCTACTGAGGAACTACCTTCCGTCACCGGGCTGATGTAGCCTCTACTGAGGAGCCGCCGCCCATCACAGGACTGTCGGTAGCCTCTACTGAGGAACCACTGTCCATCACCGCATTTTTGGGTTGCCTCTACCGAAGTGAAGAGCCGCCGTTCATACCCGTGCCGTTGGTAGCCTCCCTTGAGGAACTGCCCTACGTCACCGCCCTGTTGGCTGTTAGTACTGGTAGCCTCTACTGTGGCAACGGAGCCGCCTACCCACTTCACCATGCTAATGGGAGCAGGGCTATGGTCGACTCAAATTATTGTAGTCGGCTTAACTCTGACTCAAAAACTTTGACTCCGACTCGGGGATGGGCGAGTTAACTTTCGGTGGAACTCTGGGATCAGGTGAATTAAGTCAGCTTTGATTCGCAGTTGACCCACTGACTCGCCGAACACTGCCCTGGATCGGGCCCCTGGGCGGCTACCTGGACGGTGGCTAGTGCTGCCAGAGCCCCGCCCTCACCTCTCACTGCCCTCCCTGCCTTGCTGACTCATGCCCGCCACTGGACTGCCGAGGCCAAACAACAGCTCTCCACTGATAGGCACTACCGGCCCCTCTCTCCCAGCCAGCCTGGCCAGACGGGTAGACTCGCAGCCTCCCAGCCAGGCAGATCAGGCAGACCGTGTCAGGCAGGCAGCCCGGCTCAGGCAGGCACGCAGGCCGGGCCAGGTCAGGCGGCGTCAGAGCCACAATGCATCCCGCGTGCACGTCGCCGTCTCGCATCTGCGCCCCAGCTAGACGCGCGGGAACGATAGACACGCACTGCGCGGAATTTACCCTGCCGTGGCGGTGCTTGGCTGGACACACCAGATGATTTGTGCAGCTATGTGGCAACGTCCGGACGTTATACATGCTATGCTAGTTGTGCTCACATTTATGCGTAATATGTGTCGAGTTGACAGTGTAGTTTAACAGGGATGTAGGAACGTCACTGTGGGGAGGGGGTGAAACTTTGATCTCGTCTGAGAGAAACCCAAACCCCTATTGACTATATCTTTGCAGATTTGGGCTCTTCTCGTCTTGACGAACCTTTTGCCATCAAATTTAAATTTGACCGAAAAGTGTGTGTGTGTGGGGGGGGGGGGGGGAATGCCCCCTATTCCTACGCCTATGTAGTTTAGTGTGTGTAATGTGACTCCGTCACCAGCTAGCAGCCCGACATGACGGCTGCTAATTCCGCGCTGTTTAATTCTGACAGAACTTTAGAGTCTTAACATTTAGCTCGTAAATCACTTCCCCAGTATGTAAGCATAACTGACAATGACACGACCAACGCCAACGCGCAGCCTCGTGTGGAACAGGGCATATAAAGTTCGTCACTAACATAATGAACCGAGGCAGAATTACAGACTACATCAATACAGATCCTGATAGAAAACAGTCGGTCGATTGCGACACTCACGCTAAGTGAGGGCAGCTTTGAAAACTGGCAGCTTTCGAAAGCTTTCGAAGCTCAAGCCGGCCTGAACGAGCACACGATCAGCCCAGATGAGGCTGACAAAACATCGAGAGCATGCACGAGGCATGAATCAGCCGGTCTCGAGGCGGAAGATCCGCATAAACAAATGACGCACCCGCCAGAGCGCCCAGACAGACGCGAGGGGGGCACCGGGGGTCATGACCGCACAAATTGGACCGAATTAGTATGTATGTATTAACGTAAACAGACCGTTCCACACGACAGGGTTATTCTTCGGTCTTCCATACATGAACATAAAAATGAGTGAGCTAAAACAGTAAAAAGTGAGCTAAAACAGTTTGCCCTGTTTTGCCGACATCGTAAAATTATTGAGCAATGTAAAATATAATGGGCGACACTGCATTCAGAACACACTGAGATTAAATATGCGCATTGTATGAATGGCTAGCCCTATACAAGAATGTGCGCTTTCCGTGATTGTTTCTAGGTCGAGGCAAGGCTAGATGTTTCGATTGTCGGGTATCACGCTCCAGTATTTCGTAGTTGAACTGGATGCGCGACGCCAACGACGAAGGTTTCGCTCTAGTTATAACCTTATGCAACATGCACAAGTCAGAGTATTTTACTAAATCTAACGCATTTAGCCAACCTAATTCACGCAATACATCAGAGATGTGGTCGTATTTCCTGCGTCCTGATATGACTCGTGCGGCAAAATTTAAGATTTTTTGGATGTTCTTAAGAGACGTCACACTGGCACTGCCATACACTTGTACACAGTATCTCACATGTGATAGCACCAGACAATCGACAATGCGCGGCAACACTTCAGCGGGCAAGGCATGCTTTACATGGCTTAATCCGATCAAAATTCCAAAGCAGCGATCAGTGATGTTGCATCCAGTGTGCACTGCGCCATCTGGGGTAGATGGCACCACTCCCTGCTATCTCACTGGTAACTAGGTGACTCACTCAGCAGTCAGCATCTCCAGGGAAATCTGCACATCGGTTACCGACAAGCCACAGCCGCGGTGTCGTCCGCGGTGCCGTCGACAAATGTAAACAGACCGAGACGGGGTCAAACGGCGGCCGTTCGCCGACACTCCTTCGCGGCCCGTATAGGCTAACACAACAAACACGACCCGGCACCGGCTGCCGAGACCGGGCCGGCTCGGGTTGCACGTCGCACAGTCTGTCGACGCGGCCAGACGCGGCGTCACGGGCTACGGACGGTGGTTGGGTGAGGCTGGCAGTATAGCCTGGGCAGAGACAGACAGGTGAACACAAAAGCTTAGAAACGAGGGAGTTGAATGGCCCACGACGTTGGACGCCCGAGGATGGACAAGAGAGCGTAGTGGACGGACGAATGAGCCTACTAGATGGAACTGGTTGAGCACATCAGTGCAAGCTCATGTAGGTATGCATGTGAGATTCGCATACATGCAAATCTCAAACAATACCACACCACATGGGGCAGATGCGACACGAAGGAACATCCACTATAGCTACCCAAGAATGGCTGGCCAAACATATCAAGAGGTGGGAGAATGCTAAGGTCAACACTCAGCACGGTCAGCATGACAGTAGGATGAGAGCATCCCACCCATCGGAAGGCGGATCGGGGGCGGGGGCGGCGGACTGACCTGCGCTGACGGCGGCGGCGGCGGCGGCGGCTGGTGGCGGGGCGGGATCGTCCATGACGGCCGGCGCCCGGGGGTGGCTGCCGCTGGCCGGCGGGCGCCACCTCCTCTGGAACAGGGCGGAGACTGGAGAGTGCCGACCGGGCCGCGCCGAGAGCGGGGGGATCAATACGGCTCCGGCGGCGACGGAGGCACTGGGCCAGGCCGTGCGATCGGGCACGCCGCCCCCACCGCGCGACTCCGCGGCCCACACTGACGCCGCTCGCCGCCGCCCACCGGCCGCAAACGACCCCCGGCCGGCGCGGCCGCACGTGCCACGTGACCACGCGGCCCGCCGCCGCTGACTGTCAGCAAGTGGCAGACACGCTCCGGCCGGGGAGCGGCGGCAGCGGCGGGGTATGGAGCGGAGGGGGGGGGGGGGGCGGTATGGAGCGGCGGGGCAGAAGGGGAGTGGCAGGGAGGCGGCGAGGGGAGGTGTGGGAAGTGGGATGAGACGCGGGAGGCGGTGAGGCGGATCCAAGCATACCCATTTGTCGGCTGATCTCATCGTTGCCATGAGCCTTGGCCGTGATGTTGGAGGTCAGCGAGTCCGCTGGCAGAGGCGGCACCGGTGTTGGCAGAGAACCAGAACACCGCCAGGGCGCCACTCATGGGGACGCCCAGCCCTGGAACCCAGCTGGAAAAGCAGTGACGCGGGATGCGATGCGGATAGATAGGACAAAAGGGGTCGGAGGGATGACACACATACGATATATGGGTAATTCTATGTCAGCCGGTGTGTGTAGTGTTCTGTTTCGTACCTATGGTGTTCTGGTTAGTACACACTTCTGCTGGGATCATGCTTTAACTAGCGATGCGAGTCTCAGTCACATGCGACTAACTAAGCCGGGTCTCATGTTAGCGCACTAGTTATGTCTCTCGGGTGTTAGTTTCATGCATGCTAGTTCTGAATGTTTAGAAGCACGGCAGATAGCTGAAGAACGAGTCCTGAATGGGCTGTGATGCCTCCGTCACGAGCGGTGCGCGAGAAATATTGCGATCGGTACTCAATCAGCGCACCCGCTTGTAAGCCACGTTTAATTAACTTTTTGTTTGGCATATCGATTTCTGTTGTTTACAGGGGTGTAGTTTCCTATTCAGTGAGGGGGCTTCAGCCCCCCCCAACTTGGACGAGAAAGTGGGTCAAATCCGGGGAGAAATCTGTATTTGTGTGGATTTTGATGGTACTTTAAAGGAAATAGTTCACCTTCGGAAAATTGATCAGAATACGATTTTATTATATTTTTTTGTAATAGTTTCTTTTTTATTTTCAAAAATGGTCCTACATCGCGCCAATTCAGGACAGAAGGTCGTAAATTATTAATTGTATGGTGTGCGTTATTGGTCTGCGCATGCTCCATGCAGTGCTGGTACTTTCAGACGGTACGGTATATCATATATGCGCCGCATTCCTTCGCCAAAAAGTCAAAAAGCTTCGGCTGGAGTCTTTTCAGCCAAGAAAAGTTGCAGATATGGATTTCTCAACACGGGCTACACAACTGCTATTTCAGTTCAAAACCCCATGTTGAAGGTGAACTATTTCCTTTAAAGGAAGTTCACCTTCGGAAAATTTCTCAGAACACGATTTTATTATATTTTTTAATAGTTTCTTTTTTTCTTTTCAAAAATGGTCCTACATCGCGCCAATTCAGGACAGAAGGTCGTAAATTATTCATGTTATGGTGTGCGCTATTGGTCTGCGCATGATCCATGCAGTGCTGGCACTTTCAGACGGTACGGTATATCATATATGCGCCGCATTCCTTCGCCAAAAAGTAAAATATCTTCGGCTGGAGTCTTTTCAGCCAAGACAATTTGAAGATAGGGATTTCTCAACACGGGCTACATAACTGCTATTTCAGTTCAAAACCCTATGTTGAAGGTGAACCATTTCCTTTAAAGGGAAATAATGACCTTTTTCCACAAAAATGGAGTTAGCACTTGAAATCGCCAGACGAGACCAAAATATATTGTAAATTCATCACATTTTGCATGCAAACTTTCCTACCGAAAGATATTTCAAGTTAAAGTTGATAAGCGTTCCACACTTTTAACGACCGGTACTTGCAAGTAGGTCCTCATCAAACTGCGGGCTTTTCCCGTATTGTTTTTTTACGCAATGGAGTGGAAAATATATTGTGCGTTCTGCTTGTTGTGATTATATGCCTGGCGATCTTCTAAAACTAACAGCGATTGGAAAAAGTGGCAATAAAATCGGAAGCTCATCGATGCACATCAACGGCGGCATAGTTAGTGGTTGCGACCCTCAATTTTTGAAAATAAATTCATTTGTTTTCAACATTAGGAGTATTGTATAATTTGTCTGTGGCTGTATATAACACTATGCTTTATATTATCATGAAAAATAATAATTTTTCCCCAAAAAACTAACAAACAATAACACAAAACTGGCAATTAAATCGGAAGCTCATCGATGCACATCGACGGCGACCTATTTAGCGTCGGCGATTTGTTTACAAAGCATTGTCATGCTTCTCGGCGCACTTAACCATTGTGGCGAGTTGTTGCTAGTAGCGCTTTCGTTCTCCATGGCAACCAGGCGTGAGCCAATGAAAAGCCAGAACGTATTCCCTTTCTGGCTTTTGATTGGCTGACGCCTGGTTGCCATGGAGAACGAAAGCGCTACTAGCGTGTGTCCGAGCAGCGCTCAGTTTGATCGGAAATGTCACAGAGCCTCCAAAAATGCCGCAATCGATGTAAACAATGGTAGGGAAGGGCGAATTTGTCAATGACCTTCATGAAGTACACAGGGTACTTGTTTTGTATTTTTCCCAAACTTACAACTTCGAATTTGGGAATAATTTTATTTAATTCTTAAATTTAAATAAAATAATTTTAAAACCATAGCGGTAGCCTAAGAAATTGTTGCTAACAAAATCAAAAGGTCATTATTTCCCTTTAAGCGATTTTCCCCAGCTCAGCCCCCCCCCCCCAACTTGTCTGGAGAAGCTACGCCCCTGGTTGTTTACCTTCTTTATGCTGCGATTGTAGTTCACTGTAAGAAACTACCTAGCCCAAAGCTTTTTAGCCCGGCATTTCATGTGTTAAACCGCTGCCACTATTCACCTTATTTCACAGTTCACACTCCTCGACTCAAGCGGATGATCTGTAATGTGCCGTCTTTGCCCGTTCTTGTGCTTCTACCGTCTTAACGTTTCACGAAAGAGCAACCATGTCTTAGGTCACGAATACAGAGGTTGATAATGCGCAAAGCAGTCGTGAGGAGATATTTTATTTCAACTGTGAACAATGTAGTTGAGACAATACGACGATAACGGGACGAAGAATCCAGCAATGAGACACAATACTTCAGCTAAGTCTGGTGAAAAATGTGAGACATAAACTAGCAAACGACCTCCAATGACAAACATACGGTGCATTTCCACACAACTCGCGAAATATAACTACGGCATGAAGCGCCAACTCACATTATGTCTGCACGAATTCGAACTGACATCATTGTAGCACATGTCAAATTCGGTATCAGTCAGCACATCTCACAGAGACCCCATCGCACCACTTCCTCGCACACAACCTCAACCATCCATCACGCACACCTGCGTACCCCCACCCCCACCTCACCGGCCACCGTCTCACGTGGCAGCGTACTTGACCTCGTCGAAGGCCTTGCGCGCCTTCTTGAGCTCCTCGTTCATCGACAGCAGATCTCTGACGCGGGCGTTCTTGCGCGGGTCGTTGCGCACCAGGTACATGATGTCCTCCACCTGAACACGTCCGTTCCGTCCCACCTCCATCGCCCGCTGTGTCATCTGCGTGATGAACTCGATCACCAGGTCCTCCAGCAGGTCGACGCTCTCCGTGTAGGGGTTCTGGTCGTCGCCGAAGCCGTACATCATGCAGCGCAGCTCCTTGCTGAAGAAGCGGCGCCGGCCGCTGCCGCCGGCCAGCTGGCTGGCGTCGTCCTCATCCTCGAACTGTTCCTCGTCTGCGGCGGCGGCCATCTGCGGGACATCGCCAGTGTCGCGGGGCGTCAGAGCGGTCCCACCAGCTGGCTGCCCGCGTCAGCTCGGTGTGACGGGCCGGGACGCCCTCAGACGCCGTGTATGGCCGGAGGACGGCCCGCACCAGCAGCGAGAGGCACGTCGGGACGCCCTCAGACGCCGTGTATGGCCGGAGGACGGCCCGCACCAGCAGCAGGAGGCACGTCGGGACGCCCTCAGCGGCCGTGTATGGCCGGAGGACGGCCCGCACCAGCAGCGGGAGGCACGTCGGGACGCCCTCAGACGCCGTGTATGGCCGGAGGACGGCCCGCACCAGCAGCGGGAGGCACGTCGGGACGCCCTCAGACGCCGTGTATGGCCGGAGGACGGCCCGCACCAGCAGCGGGAGGCACGTCGGGACGCCCTCAGCCGCCGTGTATGGCCGGAGGACGGCCCGCACCAGCAGCGAGAGGCACGTCGGGACGCCCTCAGCGGCCGTGTATGGCCGGGGGACGGCCCGCACCAGCAGCGAGAGGCACGTCAGTGCTGGTTCACCGCTTAGCATGACTTCTGTCGTGGGCTGTCTAAACGCACTTCATAAAAGAGCGTGGCAGGAGAAAATGTCCCATGAAATTAGCCATTCCACGGATACATAACTCTTGTTTTCCAGCTGTGCGGGACGTGTCCTGATTTGAATATGAAACACCCTGTTTCACTACCACGGTCCTTCAGTTAGTTATAAGAAGTAAATTATTCATTTAAATACATGCCCAACAACGCATCACTTCGTCCCAAACTAGCATTGCTCGATCTCAATAGAGCAACTACAAGCGGCATGAAAATGAGATAGCAGAATGATTCTTGTGTTCCGGTTACGAAACTTCGTGGGATGCCCTTTTGTGTTGGCTGATGCGTGATGCAAGTGTTCGGACGGCGACGCCCATACAAAAAGACGGCCACTGCTCAGTTTACAAAAAACATGATGATCGATAACGAATCACCTCGTCAGTCGTCGCCTTCCTGCGATAGATCAAACATAGCTGCAGCTTTCTACGGGGATCTCGATCACATGTAGGATATCTGAATCAGGCTATCTTGGATCAGGCTTTTGTCTTTGAGCAGTACTCTCTCAAGCGGAGAAATGAAGATGGGTGGACTGAGAACGGAAGCAGACATTTGACATTGACATGACATGTTGTCAATAACATTTGACATTGTATTAGATACAACTTTACAGAGAAGGGATTAGTTCATAAATACTCGTGGGAATTGGCTTCTTTAGGCAGGTTAAAAAGTAAAACAGTTTGAGAAGGGTGAGACTGGTAAAGGGGGATGTGCAACCTCAGATGGGCCCAATAAGAGGCTCTTTGTTGCACTTTCTTTTGTCTTTATTTCCAGATGCGCACATTCTGAAATTCAATTTAAGAAAAATAACCAAAAGCATGGCGTATAACTTGACTCATAACTTGAGAGTACGGAATACCATCTTAAATGCAAACGGACGGCATGTTTGTCTTGTAAATGGAATGCCATTATTCACCACTTTCCTCATCAGCTTACATCAACTTAAATCAGCTTCCTCAACGAATTTATACATATGTAGCTGGAATCATTTTACAAGCGAATATACGAGATAAGCATGTCACATGAACTCATAATGGCAATCTTAATATGCAAAGTGATCACGGGTGTCTTTGCTGTCGTCTTTCATCAGCCAGCACAAGAGCACATCAATCACGTGCCATTTTCCCGACTGGAATTAAAGGGACTGCCCAACATTTACGTAGCATCTCACATGATGACAGACTTCATTGTAAAATATGAATTAATGTCTACTTCTAAGACTTCTTCTAATTATTACATTCACTGCAAAAAAAAACGTTATAAGCCTCAACACGATTTTAACGCACCTATCCATCTTCGACAATAATTCGCAATTTAGTGTCAGCAGTCATTTTCCTGGCACTAAAAATGCAAAGTAGGAACCATTCGTCTTCAAAGTTTCTATCATACCTTCTAAATCAACTTCATCATTAATTTAGGTCATGTAAGTTTTTAGCGTTCACCTCAACGTGGCTGAAGCGATAAGATGGGAGCCGAGCTCGAGCCCCACTGACCTCGTGGTACCAAAACCACACGAGATGAATGACTATGAATGCAAAGACAACTTTGAAGTCATGTACGTCAAGGCCATAAATGTACGTTATCTCACTGCATTGGACCCAAGTTTAACATTTTGGAGTAGCTAGAGCTGCCAGTCCGAGTAAGACGAAGTTTACGTACGAAAATAAAATAACACCATCTTGAGAATCGGACATAAAAATGCTCAGACTAAACACTATTTCATAAGGACTAGAGCTACAACTTGGCAATATTTCTGACCCACATAATATTTGCTTTAGGAAAATTCACAGAACACACATCACCATCTTGAAAATCCCAGCCAAAGCTATTATACCAGTACCAAAGACATGAGAGTTGTCTTAACGCTACGACTACAAGCTTACCACAAACCAGTCGACCTTAGCGGGACGCTCACGTTTCACACTTGGGCACTGTATACAGGGAAAACGAAACTGAATGCAACGTGCCTCGAAGTGGCCGGAGTACCAGTAGTCCACAGTCTGCGAGACCGTGAATTCAGAAGCAGCAGCGAGGCCGTGAATTCAGAAGCAGCAGCGAGGCCGTGAATTCAGAAGCAGCAGCGAGGCCGTGAATTCAGAAGCAGCAGCTAACTACCAGAGACTGAATGCAACATTATCGACAAAAAAAAATACATGTTATACGCGCCCTGGAGGGCCTTTGAGAACTACGAACACCGAAGAGGGCGACTACCCGTCCCAGTTATTTCTTGGCTTCGATAATATCTCTAACAGCCACATTGTCAGTGTAGGTCCATACCATGGTCGCGTATCTTATGATATGAACTGCATGGCCTTCTCTCACAGCTCGTTGGCGCAAAAGCCGGCAGAAATCAACGGTCGATATATTTGACCGGTCCGTAAATCAAGCTTTTGACATAATGTATTTTTGTTGGCAGTATTCGAAGCACCGTTGAATGATAGACAGGTTGATATATTCACATTAAAATCGGTTGCTAAACGAAGGGGCTGACTGCAGACTGGTTATTGATTCAACTTTTTTTTGGAACGATTCAATCATGATTCATTTTGGAATCTGAATGATTCAATCACCGTTCGATTCACGGATACAATTTTGAGAATTGATTATTTCCGATTCAAAGAATCAAAACACATATTTTAATCGATTCACGTTTGCTTCAACATTTAAATATATGTGGAGAAGTTGTCAAATCAATAAAAATGGAAACATAATATATATGATCATTAAAACATTGTTACTGCAACACTATTTCAGTATAAATGAATGTAGCCACTGGGACTGCATGTATTTGCACAATTTACCAGTGTACTTCAATCGTTAAATCTTTTGATTCAATCAGCATTGATTTTATACAGGTTTTGATTCAATCACGATTCATGAATCAAAAGATCTGGTCGTGAATCAATTATTTTTTTATTCAATGAGTTTTGATTGAACGATTCCAATCGATTCAATCAGTGTCGAATCAATAACCAGTCAGCCTGACTGCAATGCACTGGAGAGCTGGGCCGAGTGCTTTCCCTCCAGTTAGCGAGTGAAGTTGGGCCTTGCGCAACTAACGGGTAAGTGGCCAACTTACGCTTACTGCCTCCGAATATAGGTGGCGCGCATCTCTGACACATTCTGACGACATAGTGAGCAAAATAACACTAGAAAGACCAATATGGTAGATAGTTGAGGGATCATCTAGAATTACTATATAGAGTGACACACTTCTGAATCACTTGCCCCAATAAAGTGGGTTCAGGCCACCTCGGCGGTCACCACTTGTCCCTGACTGGATGATGATGATGATTGGGGTTTTTCGGCGCACCGACTCTTACGGCCATACCATGGTGATGATGATGATGATGATGATGATGATGATGATGATGATGATGATGATGATGATGATGATGATGATGATGATGATGATGGTGATGATGATGATGATGATGATGATGATGATGATGATGATGATGATGATGATGATGATGATGATGATGATGATGATGATGATGATGATGATGATGATGATGATGATGATGATGATGATGATGATGATGATGATGATGATGATGATGATGATGATGATGATGATGATGATGATGATGATGATGATGATGATGATGATGATGATGATGATGATGATGATGATGATGATGATGATGATGATGATGATGATGATGATGATGATGATGATGATGATGATGATGATGATGATGATGATGATGATGATGATGATGATGATGATGATGATGATGATGATGATGATGATGATGATGATGATGATGATGATGATGATGATGATGATGATGATGATGATGATGATGATGATGATGATGATGATGATGATGATGATGATGATGATGATGATGATGATGATGATGATGATGATGATGATGATGATGATGATGATGATGATGATGATGATGATGATGATGATGATGATGATGATGATGATGATGATGATGATGATGATGATGATGATGATGATGATGATGATGATGATGATGATGATGATGATGATGATGATGATGATGATGATGATGATGATGATGATGATGATGATGATGATGATGATGATGATGATGATGATGATGATGATGATGATGATGATGATGATGATGATGATGATGATGATGATGATGATGATGATGATGATGATGATGATGATGATGATGATGATGATGATGATGATGATGATGATGATGATGATGATGATGATGATGATGATGATGATGATGATGATGATGATGATGATGATGATGATGATGATGATGATGATGATGATGATGATGATGATGATGATGATGATGATGATGATGATGATGATGATGATGATGATGATGATGATGATGATGATGATGATGATGATTTGGGTTTAAGGGCACCGCAGCTACCAGGCTATATGGCGCCCATAACCTCTAGTTAAAACAAAACGCAAGCAAAACGACCACTCAAACCAACAGTGCGGGCCCCTGTATGACTTGCAGTTAATCCATGACCATACGGCGCCCATCAGTGGCCGGAATGGCCAATGGTAGGTGGCAGAGGTCACAACGCGACCACAGCTATCATGTACCGTGTAAATCTTCCAGGTACATAAGACGAATCACGTAGTTATTTGGTGGTTCAGTTAGCGACCAGGAAACAAGCTTTCCTCAGTGATGACCTGTGACCTTAGAAATTCATCCATTAAAGATATTCAGACTAAAGTCATTAAAACAAAGCAGTATTATTGAAATGAAACCAGGCAAGAGGAGTTTCACCATAGGAACAGTTAGTACTTAGTACCAAGCATTGAGTTAAGTTATACTGACTACTCAGTACTCATATTGATACAACTGATACATGCATGTCAATGGGTAACAGAGAGAGAGAAAGATAATTATCTGTTATGGAATGACAAATTAAAAGAAGACAGGACGACCAGGTTGGACAATGCAGGACAAAGTGGGGAAACTCAAGGAATAGGGTTGAGCAAGAGAAAGAAGGGCAAAGGGAAGAGCGGCCGGCGGCGGCTGGTAATATGTTTGAGGACATTACACCAGTAAAGATGCCAAGGAAGATAACTGGCAGCAGGACAGGACAGGACAGAGGACAAGAAAGATCACAGGACAGAGAGCACAGCTGGGAAAATAGAGAATAATCCAAAAGGCTTTAGGCTTTGAGGCAATAGGCTTTAAGGTTAAGACAACAGAAAGCAGAAATGAGACCAGACCACAGCAGGGCAATGAGGATGTATAATTATGTAAGAAGGCATGGTCTGACAGTATCGTCATTTTGCACACCTTTTTACAGGAAAAGTACCTAAATAATACTACTTTTATATACCTCACAACACTATAACTAGGCTCAAAACGTGAACATTTTTGGTACTTATCCTATACAAATAGTTTGTATCTTTTGGCACCTACCTACCACACCTTTTAACTACAGCATCATTGTCATTACAACTAAAGATAAACAAGGAAGTGGTTACCGCTATAATTTGGACCATCAAGAAGCATGATGTGGTACTGTGGGAAAAATTAGTTCCAAACCCGTCGCTAGGTGTCTTCGCGAGCCGGTTAGGTTCACCCCGGCGGCTGGCGAACACGCAACGTTATTTCACTACACGAAAAAGTGGGAACGGAATCGGAACTAGTATTTTTTTTTAACATGTGCCCGACGGACGCCTCGTAAGTTTTCGGAGATCGAACAAATTGTCCGGAAAACAAAACCTCTAATGGTGCGTTGCATGCGTCTCGGCGCCTAAATGCTCACAACAGCTGGTATTTTCAATTGAATACATGGCAAATCGGCCCAAAATCGCAAGGACGTACCTATTCTACCACAATACCTACTGGACCGATATAGTATCCACCGCGGCTCACTACCGAACTGTACGGAGTTTATCGCCTTAAAATATCGATCTTCCAAAGATGGCACGGGCTCACATCTCATGCGGTTCTCTGATGTTTTGCAATATGTATGGATGGTATGCGACATGCATGTATGGTATGCATATGGTCGATTTTTAGCTGAAGCCGCACGCCCTTATTGACGGCGGCCGCGCACGGTTAACTTTGGCTGTTTCGTACTACCCCTAAATATCGGTATATATTATCCGAAAGGGTATTTTGTATACACTGTTAATTTACCACCCATTAATAGGTGACCATGAGTGCCCCCACACTCGATCCCAACGACGCACGACACCTTACGTTAAAACCATAGAACAAAATATAAAATGTTGCAGCACTCCCAGTTAAGAAATGGAAACAAACATAAAAAGCATATGAAGAGAGGTTGTTTGGGTGTTAGATGTGGTGATGTAAAAGAAGGTGGAAAGTAGTCATTGCTGAAAACAGCAAATGACTACCCCCCAGCTACGTCCCAGGATACCACATTCATTCACGGTGTTAGTAAAGGCAGGGTGGAGGACAAAGTTTGGTCTATTTTCAAGTGTATCTTGCTGGTGCTTCATGGACCCCACTCAGCTAAGCATAGATTGTTGCTGAGTAGGGATCCTGAAGCCAGCGCCATTGAATGGGTAATGGGTATATAAATATTACCTACTTAAATGCAAGCAAACCAGAAGCAAGAAAGGGTATCATTCTGCATTCAACTAACAAAACTTTAGAGAACCACATGAGATGTGATCCCGTATCATTTTCGCGAACATATATTTTTAGAGCCACCCTTCTGGAGGCCGTCTCACAACGTGCTGCAATGCGGGCCGGCCGCCAGTGAACGTAACCTGCGCAGATATCTGGCGGATTAAAAATGTGTTAGGTAATGTAAGATTAGGCTGGGCTAGGCTAGGTTAGGTTATGTTATGTTATTCTAGGCTAGGCTATGCTAGGATGGGTTAGGTTTAGTTAGATTATGTTGACGAGATCAGAACTTTTATGTTTGTGTTAAAAAATCATGTTTTTACTCATTTGGAGAAAAAAAGCCACATACCTGATCGCAGACTCGTTATTGATTCGACTCTGATTGAATCGATTGGAATCGTTCAATCAAAATCCGTTGAATCAAAGAAGAATCGATTACCACCGGATTTTGTGATTCATGAATCATGATTGAATCAAAACCCGCAGAGAAACAAGGCTGATTGAATCAAAAAGACTGTGCAATGCTATTTCATTGGTGAGTCAAATGTGATTTGATTTAAAAAAAGAATATTTGAATTGGAAAGAATCATTTCTCAAAATGGATATCCATGAATCAAACAGTGACTGAATCATTCATATTCCAAAATGAATTGATTGAATCCTTCCAATAAAGGTGAATCAATAACCAGTCTGAGTCCTGATGCATCTAAAGCAACAAGCAGTTGCAACAAACACTTATGTCTCTGGAACCGACCGCCACACTCCTTGACCATATAATCACCAGTATGCCGGATCTGGAGAGCGCCGTCTCGGTGCCACCGGTACCGATTGCAGACCACCTCACCACCATTCTTCGCGCGCCCTTCAGGCGTCAGCACTCGCGTCCTACGCCTTTCCGAGCTCGCCCCTGGCGCAAAGTAAATTGGGACGCGCTCAGTTTACATCTGCTGCTGTCAGACTGGGACCCGTTATACCGGGCCGCTGACATCGAGGGAAAGTTGGAGGCGTTCATGCGTGTATGGTCGTCTGCCATCGATGTGCACTGTCCCCTGAAAACTGTGACCCCACGTCGCCCACGCTGCCCGTGGTTGGAGGGTAACCACGAGCTGCGCAGTGTAATGCGTGAGCGCGACCGGGCCTACCGGGAATGGCACAGGTACGGTACGGAGACCGCCCTTATCGAGTATCGGCGGCTCCGAAACCGGGTTAAGAGTTGCTGTGCCCAGGCGAAACGCGACTTTCTGTGCGCGACCATGCTGTCGGATCGTGCGAGTTTCTGGCGCGGGATCCGTGAGTTCGCCCTTCGACCCACGAGAGGAGGCGGCGGCGCCGAAGATATGCCGATGGACCGAGCTGACGACTTCAATCGCCATTTCGCCTCAGTCGGGCCTAAGATAGCTGCCGAGCTGGCAGCCGGCTGCCACAGCGTGCCACCTCTCCCTCCGAGACCACCGTGCGTCACCACAGCTACTTGCATTGAAAAACTGTTTCGCTGTCTTAGGGCCTCACTTGCTTCATCTCGTCAACACTTCTGTCATCACTTGCGTCTTCCCAAGTGACTGGAAAATTGCCTCAGTTCTCCCTCTTCATAAATCTGGGCCTCACGATGCTCCTGGCAATTTTAGGCCGATATCGATTTTATCAGTGTTGTCAAAATTATGCGAGAAGGTTGTATGTACGCAGTTGTCGGCGCATCTCGTTTCCCACAGCCTGTTGGCGCCTTCACAATACGCGTACAGGCCGTGCCACTCGACGGAGGATGCCGTGGTCGACGCTGTGGAATGGATGACGCGCCGGATCGACGCGGGACATGTCGTCGCCGTCACCTCCGTCGACCTTAGTAGAGCCTTTGACAGCGTTGACCACGGTGTCCTCCTGACCAAGCTACAGTGGTACGGCATCGATCCCCGATGGTTCCGGAGTTACCTCGATGGTCGGCTGCAGGTGGTGAGAGGCGGATCACTATCCCTTCCTTTATCCCACGGCGTCCCTCAGGGGTCCCTCGTGGGCCCACTCCTCTTCAGCATCTTCACGAACGACCTTGCATCGTACCTTCCTCACGGGCGTCTGGTGTCCTACGCAGACGACACCCAGCTCCTCGACTCTGCCCTCCCAGCACACCTATCCCTACTAAAATCCCGCCAGGAGGATACCATCATTGCGGTCCAATCCTACTTCACTGCCAACTCCTTAAAGATGAACCCCACCAAGACCACGCTCCTCCTTGTCGGTACTCCTCAAGCCCTTAAAAAGACTCCATCCTTTCAGCTCAACATCTCAAACCACACACTCAATCCCTTGCCGTCCGTGAAGATGCTGGGGGTCACCATGGACCGTAACTTGTCTCCAATTTAGTCAAAAAGTGCAACTCCATCCTGTTCTGTCTGTATAAAATTCGTCACCACCTCACACCCGAGACCCGCCAACTCCTAATCCAGACACACGTGTTCCCCCACATACTGTACTGCCTCTCCGTCTGTGGCGGGGCCGCTGACTGCCACCTCAGCCGGGTACAAAAGGTGATAAATTTCGCGGCAAGGATCGTCTCGGGTGCGCGGGGTCGTGATCATATCTCACCGATCGTGGAGTCGCTAGGCTGGCGTGGTATACGCGACCTCGTTGCGCGCCGCGACTGTATCGGCGTCTACAGAGCCTTAAACGATCCCCGCGCCCCGGCAGCGGTCCGATCGCTATTCATCCCTCGCACCGCTGAGTGAGCGCCTCACGCGGGCCGCGGTGGCTGGTGCTCTAGAACTGCCCGCTTTCCGGCTATCCATGTCGCGCAGGGATTTTTCCTATAGGGCGGCCTCGTCTTGGAACCACCTGACGCCGGCCGTTATGGCCTCCCGGAGCCTCGCCGTGCTAAAATCCCAACTCGAAAATTGTGACGACGGTGTGTGAAAGCTTGAATTCGTTCGTTTTATTAACATAGTTACCACGATTTCTTGTGTGTGTGTGCGATGCGTGTTTTAAATTGTCTGTCGTGTTTTTCGTTTGTATCGCCCAACTTGTATCCTTTTCACTCGAATCGAACATTAAGCCATTTATATGGAATGATTCGCAAATACATGAACAGTGAACAGAAAAAAAAATGTCATGGTGAAGTTATGCACAGGTGAATGAGGTTAATAACTTGTGTACATACAT
Source organism: Chirona hameri (assembly GCA_036785665.1). NCBI lineage: Eukaryota > Metazoa > Arthropoda > Thecostraca > Balanomorpha > Balanidae > Chirona > Chirona hameri. Next base: position 56,281 of record JAXIVJ010004728.1, on the reverse strand, counting down.
AATTATTCCACTGCTCAATGTCTCAATGAACACTTTCAAGTTTCAACAGCTAGTTTGACATACCAATCACATTAAATCAACCATTCAATATGACAGTTACTATTTTTACTGATAATGTAAGCATAAGGTGAAAAATGACAAAACTCAATCAGACAATAGATGTTATCTGTATACACATACATTGGCATAAATATCAACAACACAATTAAACTAAACTAACAACTAAACAATCACAACACAAAGCCATGGCAGTAATAGTGGGAAGACCATGTACAAAATATCACAATGACAAGCTAATGATGAAACAATGCCAAGTACCAGCCTGCCAGACTGGGAAAAAAACACCAAATTATGCCAGATGTCTCAGCAACCATCCTGCATTGAAATTGGGAGCAACAGATTTCACACACAAAATTCAGGGTGTTTGCTCTGAAATAAAAATGATTTGCACATGGTCAACAAAATTTGCTGAGCGGGGACGGGGAGCGGTTAGCGAAAAGTTGTTGAGCATAAGGGGGAGGCAGGGACCATCAGCAAAAAGTTGAGCGAGGGAGGATGTCAGGTAAGAAGTTGCCAAACTGGAAAAAAACCTGTTTTCGTCGATAAATCCAGCGTAACTCGGCGATTGCGCCGAAATTTCGGCGCAGCATCCAGCGTAACTCGTCGATTGCGCCGAAATTTCGGCGCAATCGCCGAGTTACGCTGGATTTATCGACGAAAACAGGGTTTTTTCCAGTTTGGCGTACGTTGAATATCAAACATTAATTTGACTTTAAATTTCGGCGCATAGTGAAAAATTTCGGCGTAATTGTGGCAAAATTTCGGCGCATATTTTCGTGCGCCGAACTTCGGCGCATGAGGGTTCGCTGGGGCATCCAGCGTAGTGCATGGATTTTTTTCAGTCTGGAGAAGTTGTGAGGGGGGCAGGCAGTATTTCATGAATGAACCAAAAAATTAACTGAAATTTCAGCAAAACTGGCCTGTTACGCCAACCGATGTGCAGACATTTTTGGAAAATCGGCCTGCTAAGTCGAACGCTGCACCAAAATTTTGCCTGAATCGGCCTGTTACACTGACCGTTGCGCTGAAATTTCAACACAATCAGCCCATTGTGCTGAACGATATTCCGTTTTTCCGCACCATTTTACAGAAAAATTGACCCATGTCATGTTGAAGGAAACATGTTTGTTTCAGTTTGGCTCGTTATATAGTCTCCTTTTATAGCTACACAATCAAACTTCCTCGAAATAAAAATAAAACTAAAATTAATGCGATTATCACCTACCTTTATACTGCAATCCAAATATAATCACCCTTATTACCCTTGTTATTTACCGGCCCAACACTGCACAATTTTTCATCAAGGCGCTAGACACACACCAAGACACACACACACGCAAGCGCACAGACGCACCAGAACACCCAGGGTACCTTCATACTAGAACACCTATCCCGCGAATGTAGAAAGTGAGATGACGTCACGGGAACAGAGATACAGGGGCGCCCCATGCAAATAATATGAAATTGGGATATTTTGAGCCCCTGATGTTGAAATATTTATGGCAAAAAAACAATAAATGGGAATTTAAGCGACATATTTGAGTTTGTATTCTACCTGTTGGAAGCAGGGGCTTTCAAAACGCCTTCTCATTGGTCGAGAGTCATGACGTAGAGAGAATAAAAGAACACATTGGCACGAAGGGCACATAGCATTGGTATCCATTTGATGTGTTGTGGCTATTCCCATTATATATGTAAGGCCTAGTTTCAAAACGTCATTGTTCTTAGCCAATGGGAATACGAGAGCTGGTGCTTCCGCTGTTTTTCGACCCAGGCGCTTGACCAATGGGAAGCCGGCTAGGATGGCCATTGGCAATCCACACTTTGGCATTGTATTTCTACATATGAAGAGTTAATCTCATATGTATGGAAACAAACTTATAAGTTCTATCATATACTATCAAATGTATTGCTTTGATACAAAAGATCTCCGTATATAAGGGACTTTTAATGGCAACTAGCTTTAACTATGTTCCCGTGACGTAATATCTAGGGACTTGTGTCCCAGATAACAAGACACATATACAGACTGATTTTATAGGGTAATCTTGCGGTATTCTTTCTACCTTGCTGTTATTCTATGTCCGTGGTTGCTGTGTATGTGTATGTAGTAAGAGCGATCCACTACATAAATATCAATATAGGTAATTACCGTAAGTGGTTTTATTTGACCTTTGGCAATCAATTATTCAGTTATCTTGTTTGTCAAAAAGGTGGTAATCACGGCAGTTTATATCTCAGCTGACTACTGTTTGTAGAGGGGCTGTAAGCTGAGGCATATTTCAGCATATGGGCAGGCGTGCCATGCCAATTTTCAAGTCAATTGTTTTCATTTTCTGTGTTTCAACCATGTTTTAATGTATGGCATAATACTTTGCTTAACAATGTAATGTTTCTTGCAGAGTCCTATCACCACTTGATGATTGCATGGGTGGAGCTTTTCTTAAAAAGTTGGTGGGGCAAAATGTTACATTGGCTGGTTGTTTTTCATGGTTGAAGTTATATTTTACCATTTCAATGCCAGGAAACCTTCAAATCTGATAAAAAGTTGGTGAGGCAAAGCACAAAGTTGGTGGGACAGTGTCCCCACCATTTGAATAGGGAACTCCACCCGTGGATTATTGATGTGTAGGGATCCAGACCATATGAGCTGGATCCTGGGTCCACTGACATTGGAGCTGTTCCAGTGCCCTCACCCGGATTAGGTTGAGGCCTTATTTTCTCCACCGGCCGTTCCCATGCCTCAACTAAAATCGGTTGAGTCTCCACCAACCTCAACCGGATGAGCAAAATCTCAACCGCTCGTCGAGTGGATGATATCGGGCAAAGTCGGATTACGGCAGCTATGGCGCACCAGTGACAAACTTTTGTAAACATTTTTGGCGCCATTCGCGAACAGCATTGTGGACAGCTTTTGCATGGATTCCATTGTTGTTTAGATCTATGTTAAATGCACAGTGGATAAAAATACAACACATTTCTGACATGCACAGTAAAACGAAAAACTGTGCAGAATAAAATAGTCGATTAAGGCAGCCGCACACAGCAGCATTATGTGCGCGATATAGTGGAATAAAGCTGGTCCGGACAAGCTTTTTCTGTGCTAAACACCACAGAACCGCAGAATGTCACGGTGATATCGTTCGCCAAATCACCCAGTGTGCGGCTCACATTACAGCGGTGACCGTGACCGTGAATTCACACCCAAACAAATGATGGCCAACAGCTGATAATTCCATTGAGTCTCTACCGCTCGTTCCCGCACACCGTTCCACCGCACCTCCACTGGGCACGCCTCAACCTATTCCGGGTGAGGGCGGGTGAAGGCACTGGAACAGCCCCATTGCTATCTGTGTAACAAATTTGTGAAGGGATTCATTGGTGTCCATGATCTCAAGCAAGTGAAGCACTGTTTTTTTTTTTACTGGGATCCCTGTGGCCTGGGATCTCAGTTAGAGAGATAAACAAGATCCATTGAAAGGATCCCTAATTTCTGAACCCATAGTTAGGTTTAGGTTTAGGTTGGGTGAGCCGAGTGTAGACAGGGTCTATTCGGTGAGATTGTCAATGTTTTCTTCTTCATTGTTATGGATTTGTAGACTTGGTCTGATACACATTGTCACATTTTATTGCAGGGTCCCTAAGCCCAAATAATTGTCATAGTTTATCAATCAATTTTGTAATTGTGTATTTTGTTCCTGTTAGATCTAAGATGTCATAGGACCATGGATCCTCTTTATCTTTATCACAGGATCCTGTGTGATCTAAGATATGTTGTTAAATTTAATAATGGGATACTGGGATCCAAAAGCCACTGGTACATTTTGTCACAAGATCTGTAGGGATCCTATTTCCTATATCTGTCAGTGGACTTTGTCAGTATCTTTCCTGAGATGCATCTGTAGACTGTACTCCTGGTTTTGTTTGCAAATAATTTGTCTTTGGTGTTACCTACTCCTTGGAACTTGAATCTCAGGGGCATTGCCACATTTTCTTTAGTGGGGACCAGCGAGGTGTTTGGGGGAGCCTGCCACTGACAGTGTCAGGTGTTTGCCCCCCCCCCCCCCCCCCCGGCCAGTGTCCCAAAATTTGGCGATTTGCGTGGGAAATGACACCCAAATGTGAATAGTTTTCCACTCTCACTCCCCATTTTAGGAGTGGATTTTCCACTCCTAAATTATGAATTGTGATATTGATTCTGACATAACCATTGACTGAAAATTCATGATTAATGGAAACTACTAATTTTCATATTAAAAACAAATTAATATTGTACCAATTTCTACATAATTTTCCACTCTCATGGTCTTTTTTTTCTCTAAAATGTTCCACTCTGACACCCAAGCAAAAGTGGAATTTTGGGACACTGCTCCCCTCTCCCCCCCCCCCCCCCCCACACACACCACTCCCATATGCTTAATGTTAACCCACACCCTGGTGGCCCTCTGAGCCACCTTCGCCCTGGTGGGGGGGGGGGGGGGGGGGGGAGGGCTCAGAGCCCCCCCCCCCCCCCACCAGGGCGAAATGACTTAAAATGACTTCCCATCTAACTAAAAAAAAACTAAAGGGGCTATAAAGACGCGGAAAAGCATTTGAAAGGTCTCGACATGGACATTCGAAGTTACTGTGGGTATTGTTGGGGGCTCAGGTCAACATTGAGGTCACCAGAGGTCATATAAGGTCAAATTGTCCAGTTTTAGGACTTCGCTTCAAACACCCCCAAATATCTTGGGAACTGTGATAGCTAGGAAAAACGGAAAAAAACAACATGGAAAGCTCTTGAGAAATGCAGTAGCTAACGTGTCCTCAATTTTTAGCTCAGGTCAATAGTTTAAGCTCCAGAGGTCAAAAAGGCTATTTTTTGCAAACTGTTTTTTTTTTCTTCCTGCAAATATGTTTTTACCTAATAAATATGGAGCAATAATGTTAATACCATCGTGTTTGTCTCGTACAGACGCTTTGAAACATGTTAATGGTGACCTGGTTAGTTCAACTAAAAAAATGATCTCAGGTCAAGGTCATTTGGTAACCCAGATAAGTCATGTTGCATATGGGGCGACGCGACTCGACGAGACAAACACAGTGGTGGGATTCGCATGTGTCTATCTTTATTCTGTCAAGAGTTATTAGCAAAACAAGTCCTGATGACTTCAGATGACCTTAAATGACCTTGCAGAGGTCACTGATCAACAATTGCACCTGGGTCATCAAGAATGAGCTATAATAACATGATTCTGAAATAATTGACTTGATCTAATGCATATTATCTGAATAGGAAGCATTTGTATATTTTCCCATTCACTTATAATGGGAGGTCAGGAAATTGACCTGACCTTAGGTCACCGATACACAAAATCCGAGATAAACGAATTGTAGGTACTTATGACTTTATGAAATCCTGCAAGTTTCGAATCTCTCGGACAAAGACTGTGACTTTGCCACGACCACAAACATTGTTGGAGGTAAGGTCACCTGACGTGACCTGGTGACCTGACCTGAGATGACCTGAGGTCAAAACTTTCACAAACTGTGGGTAATTGATGCCCAAATAGCTGTACCAAATGTGGTGGCGCTGCGCGCCGCTTTTTCCCGCTATTTACGCAAACCTCGGGGGGGGGGGGGGGGTAAAATGACCCCCTCCACCCCCACCAGGGCGGGGGAAGGGGGCTGAAGTAAGCCTGGGGCCCTAGGCCCCTATGGTGGCAACACCCCTGGTTTAATGTATACTATTCTGATATATTATAGATATACTATATGCACCTACTATATACACTTATACATACACCCTTACACACTCGTATATACACTCACATACACTCTTATTTGTACATACACTTATACACTCACTTGCAGTTGCAGGCATTGCAAGATGGCTTCAAAGAAGAAAGAAAGCTCAGCTGCAGCATTAGCAAACTTATATGCTGAACTGAATACATTCGGACAGGCAGAAGACTATGAGAAAATCATCAAAGTCTCCAATAGAAGTGAGTACATTCAGGTTGCTTTTGATTCTGTATTGTTTTCTATCTTCTAAGTATGATGATTATTGGGTTTTGGGGCGCACAGACTGCTTGTGGTCACTTGACGCCCATATCTTCTAAGTACTTGTGAATCTAAATTTGTACTAGGCATGCAATTAAGGGCCCTGAAGGACCTCGGTTAACACCTCAATATAGAAACTAATTTGGCTGTGTCTGGACAAACCCTCATCTGTTGTTTCTTCATCGCGCATTTGTTCGTCCCCCAATCTTGGCCGGCAACTATTCGTCACGCATTTCTTTGTATCGTTTGTTGGTTTCCACAAATAATCGTCTCACATTTCTTTGGATGTGCATAACTTTGTATGTTCATTTTGTTGTGTATGACAATCCTTCGTCTACGCAAATCTTCGTCCTGCATTTCTCCATCCGCCAATCTTCGCTCGCAAATTTCCATAATTATACATCCCGCTATTCTTCGTCTCTGGTTTTCTTGTCAACCAGTGCTCGTGCCGGAAACAGTGGATGTTCAATTTTACTGGCCAATTGCTTATATTTTATTCGATTGCAATTTCATCAACGACATCCGACGCCTGCAAAATCCTACGCCTGTATTGTTGCAAAACACTATTTTGAAGTACAATTCGTGATTTGTTTTCCAACATGGTAACATTTGTATGCTGTATGCTCTCTTCACCGCAGCACGTGCTCAAGAAGTGCTCATTTTCTGCGAAGCACAGACCGGGTCGTTTTTTCAACATCACAGATGAGTTGGAGTCCGTTTCTTTGCCATTGTTTCGAGTATCTTGTATGATGGCTTGTTTCAGGTCTCCCAGTTTCTGGGGTTCATCCTGATATACCTTTGACCTGAGGTATCCCCGAAAAAAATCAATGGGGGGGGGGGGGGTCAGATCGAGAGAGTGGGCGGGCCAAGCATGCGTCGTCTTCCGACTGATGACATAGTCATCAGAGTGTTGTTGCAGCCATGCAATCGTGCGGTTGCACGTGAGAAGCTCCCCCCATCCTGCTGGAGTCACTAGCTGCCCTGATCATCACCACCGTCAACGAAAATCGACACCTCTGTCTACTTCGTCATCCTCGATTCATAAACCTCCTTTCGTGACAACGTTATCAGCTGCAAGACAAGGCACCCTTGGCCCGCCGACTCTCTCGACTTGGCCCCATTTTTTTTTGGGGGGGGGGGGAGGGAAAGGCCTCAAGTCACAAACTGGAAGAACCGAAACAAGTCATAAGAGATACTCGAAATAACGGCAAAGAAATGTACTCTGACTCAGCTGCGAGGTTGAAAAAACGGCCCGTTCTGTGCCTCGCAAGAAAATTAGCATTTGCTGAGCACGTGCTGCGGTGAAGAGTGTATATAGCGTACAAGTGTAAACCATGTTGGAGAAAAGTGTCCATGAATTGTTCTTCAAAATGATGCAATAATGTATATGATGCATATTTTTGGACTTATTCAAATTTAAAATGGGGGTACATTTTGTCTTTCCACTTGGTATATGTAATATGTATACATTGTGTATGTAGATAAGTATGTGTTTCAATTTAGCAACTTTAATCTTGTTTATGCTATGTATACTCTCAAATGATATGTCAATAAAGCTGCAATATCCCAAGCTGATATGATTTACCCACATACTTTCAGTTATGTCCATGGACAAGACTGCCCTAAAAGCTTTGCAGTATAAGATCATTAGCTTGTTCAATTTGGGCCGATTCGAGGAAGCTCTGAAGCAGATGAACAACTCTGCCAAGCTTGCAAGGTGAGTTCGCACATCTGTGTTGTGGGTTATTGTCAGCAGCATTGATCATGACAATGAATATTGTGCAACATTGCTGGTATCCCTAGTCCCAATAATCCCCAGATGTATTGTAACACGGCTGCTGACTGTTTGACAAAGTCTAGCAGCACTGACCGAATTGCATGCTGTCTACTGAGTGACGGCTCGTGTGCAGCCGTGACCGTGACACATCCACGCTCCTGTCTCCTGGTCTGGTGACCGCCGTGACTGTGACACATCCGCGCTCCTGCCTCCTGATCTGGTGACCGCCGCTGCCGTGTGATCCGCGCTCCTGTCTCCTGGTCTGGTGACCGCCGTGACACATCCACGCTCCTGTCTCCTGGTCTGGTGACCGCCGTGACCGTGACACATCCGCGCTCCTGTCTCCCTGGTCTGGTGACCGCCGTGACCGTGACACATCCGCGCTCCTGTCTCCTGGTCTGGTGACCGCCGTGACCGTGACACATCCACGCTCCTGTCTCCCTGGTCTGGTGACCGCCGTGACCGTGACACATCCGCGCTCCTGTCTCCTGGTCTGGTGACCGCCGTGACCGTGACATATCCGCGCTCCTGTCTCCCTGGTCTGGTGACCGCCGTGACCGTGACACATCCGCGCTCCTGTCTCTCTGGTCTGGTGACCGCCGCCGCCGTGTGATCCGCGCTCCTGTCTCTTGGTCTGGTGACCGCCGTGACACATCCACGCTCTTGTCTCCTGGTCTGGTGACCGCCGTGACCGTGACACATCCGCGCTCCTGTCTCCCTGGTCTGGTGACCGCCGTGACCGTGACACATCCGCGCTCCTGTCTCCTGGTCTGGTGACCGCCGTGACCGTGACACATCCGCGCTCCTGCCTCCCTGGTCTGGTGACCGCCGTGACACATCCGCGCTCCTGTCTCCCTGGTCTGGTGACCACCGTGACCGTGACACATCCGCGCTCCTGCCTCCTGGTCTGGTGACCGCCGTGACCGTGACACATCCGCGCTCCTGTCTCCCTGGTCTGGTGACCGCCGTGACCGTGACACATCCACGCTCCTGTCTCCCTGGTCCGGTGACCGCCGTGACATATCCACGCTCCTGTCTCCCTGGTCTGGTGACCGCCGTGACCGTGACACATCCGCGCTCCTGTCTCCTGGTCTGGTGACCGCTGTGACACATCCACGCTCCTGCCTCCTAGTCTGGTGACCGCCACCGCCGTGACCGTGACACATCCACGCTCCTGTCTCCTGGTCTGGTGACCGCCGTGACACATCCGCGCTCCTGTCTCCTGGTCTGGCGACCGCCGGGACCGTGACACATCCGCGCTCCTGCCTCCTGGTCCGGTGACCGCCGCCGCCGTGACACATCCGCGCTCCTGCCTCCCTGGTCTGGTGACCGCCGTGACCGTGACACATCCGCGCTCCTGCCTCCTGGTTTGGTGACCGCCGCCGCCGTGACCGTGACACATCCGCGCTCCTGTCTCCTGGTCTGGTGACCGCCGTGACCGTGACACATCCGCGCTCCTGCCTCCTGGTCTGGTGACCGCCGTGACCGTGACACATCCGCGCTCCTGCCTCCTGGTTTGGTGACCGCCGCCGCCGTGACCGTGATACATCCGCGCTCCTGTGTCCTGGTCTGGTGACCGCCGTGACCGTGACACATCCGCGCTCCTGCCTCCTGGTCTGGTGACCGCCGTGACCGTGACACATCCGCGCTCCTGCCTCCTGGTTTGGTGACCGCCGCCGCCGTGACCGTGACACATGCGCGCTCCTGTCTCCTGGTCTGGTGACCGCCGTGACCGTGACACATCCGCGCTCCTGCCTCCTGGTCTGGTGACCGCCGTGACCGTGACACATCCACGCTCCTGCCTCCCTGGTCTGGTGACCGCCGTGGCACATCCACGCTCCTGTCTCCTGGTCTGGTGACCGCCGTGACCGTGACACATCCGCGCTCCTGCCTCCTGGTCTGGTGACCGCCGTGACCGTGACACATCCACGCTCCTGCCTCCTGGTCTGGTGACCGCCGTGACCGTGACACATCCGCGCTCCTGTCTCCTGGTCTGGTGACCGCCGTGACCGTGACACATCCGCGCTCCTGTCTCCCTGGTCTGGTGACCGCCGTGACCGTGACACATCCGCGCTCCTGTCTCCTGGTCTGGTGACCGCCGTGACCGTGACACATCCGCGCTCCTGTCTCCCTGGTCTGGTGACCGCCGTGACCGTGACACATCCGCGCTCCTGTCTCCTGGTCTGGTGACCGCCGTGACCGTGACACATCCGCGCTCCTGCCTCCTGGTCTGGTGACCGCCGTGACCGTGACACATCCGCGCTCCTGCCTCCTGGTCTGGTGACCGCCGTGACCGTGACACATCCACGCTCCTGTCTCCCTGGTCTGGTGACCGCCGTGACACATCCACGATCCTGTCTCCTGGTCTGGTGACCGCCGTGACACATCCGCGCTCCTGCCTCCTGGTCTGGTGACCGCCGCCGCCGTGACACAGCCGCGCTCCTGTCTCCTGGTCTGGGGACCGCCGTGACCCTGACACATCCACGCTCCTGTCTCCTGGTCTGGTGACCGCCGTGACCCTGACACATCCACGCTCCTGTCTCCTGGTCTGGTGACCGCCGTGACCGTGACACATCCACGCTCCTGTCCCCTGGTCTGGTGACCGCCGTAACCGTGACACATCCGCGCTCCTGTCTCCCTGGTCTGGTGACCGCCGTGACCGTGACACATCCTCGCTCCTGCCTCCTGGTCTGGTGACCGCCACCGCCGTGTGTTGCAGCTCTCTGCACTTTGAGAAGGCGTACTGCTTGTACCGTCTGAACCAGAATGCAGAGGCTCTGGAAGCCATTAACCAGGCGCCGGAGAAGACGCTGCAGCTGAAGGAGCTCCGGGCGCAGCTATACTACAAGCTGGATAGGTGAGTCAAACACGGGGTGGACATCTATACTGTGATGCGTTGTGAAAATGGCCATTAAGAACATATTTTCCTTCGGATGCCGTTCGACGGAATGGTTTTAGCAGCGCCAGTAGGGATGTGATATTTTACCCGCCTGGCCAGCTGCTCTGTCATTCGGTGCTCCCCAGACGACGTTGAATGTCGCCATCCCTGTCGGCAGGTTCCAGGAGTCTCACCAGACGTACCGTGAGGTCATCAAGAACACCGATGACGACTTCAATGACGAGCGTCTGGCGAACCTGGCCGCGGTGCTGACACAGCTGGGTATGACCAATCAGGTGAGAGGAGATATGAGAGACGTCGAAAGCCGCTCAGCCGTGCATCACGAGTAGGCTGGACCGCTCGACTGACACGCCGTGTGGCTAAGCTCGGCACGGAATGCATATATTTAAGTTTTGCGAAAAAGTGTTTTGGTTTTTAAATGTGGGATCATTTCACTCAAATAAGTTTGCGTTTTCATTATTTGTTGCATGAGCCTGCGTTTTGCCGATGCTGACACAATTATTATTATTATTATTATTATGTTTTGTGTGTGGGGGGGGGGGGGGGGGCGGTTTTACGCTTGCCTGGCCTTGGCACACGGCGGTGCTATACAGTGGCGCATTTTACAAGCATGACAGACGGCACACACGAATGCAGTCATCGTTTGCCAGTCATGAAGCGGCGGGCTGCTCTCCGTCTGTATACGTCGTCAGCGGTGTGACCTCCCTCCGTAGTGTCCTACCCAGCGCTGATCAGCGCCCGTTTCTCCGTTCCAGACGGTGCCGGACACCAGTGACCTGGGGGACGCCACGTACGAGCTCGTCTACAACGCGGCGTGCCGTCAGCTGGCGACCGGCCGGTACCAGGCTGCCGAGGCGCAGCTGGTGCGCGCCGCCGACATGTGTCGGGAGACGCTGCGAGAAGACGGCGCCGACGAGGAGGAGATCCACCAGGAGACGGCCATCATCGACGTACAGCGCGCGTACTGCCTGCAGCGGCTCGGCCGCATCGCTGACGCGTCCCAGCTCTACCACGAGACGCTCAAGAAGCGGCCGGCAGATGGCTCTGTGCTCGCTGTCGCTTCTAATAATATCGTCTGTATCAACGGCGATCAGAACGTGTTCGACTCGAAGAAGCGGATGCGCGCTGTGACGGCGGAGGGCGCCGAGGCGAAGCTGGCGGGCCACCAGCGCCGCGCGATGGCGGTGAACCAGTGTCTGTTCAGCCTGCTGACGCACCAGGCAGACGCCCTGCAGAAGCAGCTGACTCTGCTCACGGAGAAGTACCCGGAGGAGACGGTGACGGCAGCGCTGATCCGTGCCTCGCACGCCGCGCGGAAGAGCCCGGACGAGGCGGCGCGACTGCTGGCTGATCTGAAGACGGACTCGGCCCAGCAGCGGCTGCTGGTGCAGCTGTCGCAGGTTCAGCTGCTGGTCGGCCGCGGCCAGCTGATGGAGGCGAGCCGGCAGCTCGGCGAGCTGGGAGAGCTCAGCGGCCGGCCGGGCGTTGTGTCCACCCGCGTGGCGCTCTGCGTGCGCGCCGGTAGTCAGGAGGCGGCGGCTCAGCTGCTGGCCGAGGCTGTGAAGCAGCAGGGGAAGACCAAGTCGGCGCGCGGCGACGCCAGCCAGCTGTGGCGTCAGTCGGCCGACTTCAGTCTGCGCTGCGGCGACCCGCGCGCCGCCGCCTCCAGCCTGGAGGAGCTGCGCAAGGCGCACCCGGGCGACGTGCGCACCGTGGCGCAGCTGGTGACGGCGTACAGCCAGTTCGACCCGGCGGCGGCGCGACGCGTCTCGGCCGAGCTGCCTCAGCCACAGCACGCCACCGGGCTGGATGTGGACGCACTGGAGACCACCTCGTGGTCTGCCAGCGGCCGGCCGCGCCGCAAGGATGGCCTGCCCAGCCCCGGATCACCCAGGTCAGTGGTGGGATATTTGTGCTGCAGTCTGGCTCTGGGGGAGATGGAAGCGTTTGGTGTTGGCTAGCTGTTTGGTTTGTCGGTTGCACCCTTGTCGATATTTCCGTTTTTCGTTTGCTGGCTCCTTTTTTTTTGTTCCAATTCTTCTTTGGAAAAATCTGAGAAGTATTAGGAGATTCATCTCCTTGGTTGCCATGAGCACCTTCGGTTTAGCGAGCACCTCAATAGTAATTGTGTTAAATCGGCATGTATGTTCGTAATGATTCCACGAGAAATCGACCAAAGGGTGACACCCTCATGCCACCGATTTGGACCAAAATGGGTATATAAGGTAACCTGGGGAGCTGAAACGAGCCTGCTGTGAAAAGTTTTACGGCAATCCAAGCAGTGGTTAAGGAGATGTTGCCTCAGGCATTTTTGCGAGGTCACAGTGCAGGCCAATCTTTGTCCGCCCATATCGCCAGGAACTTATGAGGCAATATAAATGTGTCATATATTGTTGGAATTGCAATTAGCTACTGTACATGATGGTACTGTAAGAGTTTCGATTAAAAAAAATCGCAATTTTGTCATATTTTGACATTTTCAAACTTTTGGCTACCCCAGCTTACATCGAAATCGAAATTCAAACTTTTGACCATCGAAATTTAATAAGCGATCTATTATCTTTCAAAATAAGAAATACAATTTGTGTGAATCTGTCTATAAATACGTGAAATATAATCATTTTATGTGATCATTTTTATGAAAAATAAGTTATTCGCCAATAACTTTTGAAATAATAAATCTAGAGAGATTCGCCAAACGCCATTTTGCTGTTCTCGTCAAGACATGTTGCATGACATGCAATATATGACATTTCTAGCATTTCTTGACCTTGACCTGAGGTAAATGTTCACATAATTTTTAGACAGGGACGATATCGTCGGGATTTGTTATATATTGTTTGAATGGTAATGAGATACCCTATAATATAATATTGTTAGTTTTTTTATTTGGTAAAAATGCATTTTTGTTGTTTTTGAAATTGTGAAACTTCTTTTGTAACCCCTAGAATATCGAAATTGTAATTTTTGACAACAGCAATTGTATGAATCATCAATTGTCTTTTAAATACAATTTAAAATTCCTGTGATTCGGTCTATAAATCCGTCAAATTTTAGCATTTTAACATGGTGTTTTTTAAATGAAAATTGATAAGTAAATATCATTTAATTTGACCCATTTATAGGCAGAAGCACATACATTGTAGTTTTTTATTGGTAAAATAATTGATTATTTATCAAATTGCTGTCAATTACAATTTCGATGTTCTAGGGGTTACAAAAGAAGTTTCAAAATTTCAAAAAATTGCAAAATTTTGCATTTTTACCAAATTAAAAAACTAACAATATTATCTGGTAGGGTATCTGAATACTATTCCATCAATATATAACAAATCGATATTAAATCATAAATCCCCGACGATATCGGCTGCCAAAAATTGATGTGAACCTTGACCTTAGGTCAAGGTCAATAAATGCTCTAAATATGTCATATTGCATGTCATTCGACGTGTCTTTACGAGAACAGCAAAATGGCGTTTAGTGTATCTCTCGAGCTTGATTATTTCAAAAGTTATTGGCGAATAACTTACTTTTCATAACGAAAAGTATCACATAAAATGACCAAATTCCACGTATTTATAGACAGAATCACATAAAATGTGTTCCTTTATTTGAAAGATAATTGATTGATCACTTATACAATTTTATGGTCAAAAGTTTGAATTTCGATGTACCCCAAAAAAGTTTGAAAATGTCAAACTATGACAAAATTGCGATTGAAAAATCTTACAGTACCATCATGTAGAGTAGCTATTGCCATGCCAACGATATATGACAAATTTATATTGCCTCATAAATTCCTGGCGATATGGGCGGACAAAGATTGGCCTGCACTGTGACCTTGCAAACATGACTGAGGCAATATCTCCTTAACCACTGCTTGGATCACAAAACTTCCAAGCAGTAAAGTAAAAGTAAAACTTTCACAGATCGTTTCAGCTCCCCAGATTACCCTGTATACCAATTTGGTCAAAATCGGTGACATGAGGGTGTCATTTTGCAATGTATTTGGTCGATTTCTCGTGGAATGCCCTAGTGGCTAATTGCGTGCCATTTGTTTTTAGATCGAACGAATCCTCATCCAAAGTAAATATCATAGTCACCGACGGTTGGTGTAGTCTAGAGGAGCTGGAGAAGGTAATATCCCGGGCCAAGTCTGTTGATTCATATTGATAGGCCTGTTGACTCATCTGGGCTGTTTCCTAACACAGAACGTACCTCATATCGGTGTCTGTATCGCCAGCTCCCCCGAGTCCGCCGGAGACTCGCTGATTCAGAAGCAGGACAAGAAGCGGAAGAAGAGGAAGCCTAAGCTGC
Source organism: Chirona hameri (assembly GCA_036785665.1). Classification (NCBI taxonomy): domain Eukaryota; kingdom Metazoa; phylum Arthropoda; class Thecostraca; order Balanomorpha; family Balanidae; genus Chirona; species Chirona hameri. The sequence goes on along the minus strand of JAXIVJ010004728.1, from coordinate 41,186 downwards.
CGAAGAACTACAATTCCAAGGTGAAGCCAGACCCAGAGCGCTGGCTGCCGCGCCGCGAGCGATCCACCTTCAAACAGCGCAAACGGCGCCGCAACGAGCCCATGAAGGGAACCCAGGGCGGCCCGTCGGCACAGAGCGACCTCTAGTGAGTACCGGCAGGGAGACAGAGTGGCCTCTAGTGAGAGCAGACAGAGCGACCTTAAGTCAGTAACTATAGACTAGAGATACAGAGTGGCCTCTTTGGTATTATGACAGTATGACACTGTTGAACAGTGTCGTCGACACTGTTTGTTTGCTATATCCCAAAGTGACACGTTCCGACGTTCGTGCAAAATATATTCACACTTTCGAGCCTTTCAGCACCCTGTTGTGCCATGCCTCTCGTATCCGTATTGACCAGCTCAGAATCGTACTGAACGGCGTTGTGCTGTTTGTTATCCTGTCCGACTATAACTGTACCCTGTACTACTGTACCCTGTACTGCTGCACCCTGTACTACTGTACTCTGTACAGTAGTACAGGGTACCCTGTACTACTGTACCCTGTACTACTGTACCCTGTACTACTGTACCCTGTACTACTGTACCCTGTACTACTGTACCCTGTACTACTGTACCCTGTACTACTGTACCCTGTACTACTGTACCCTGTACTACTGTACCCTGTACTACTGTACCCTGTACTAATGTGCCCTGTACTACTGTACCCTGTACTACTGTACCCTGTACTACTGTACCCTGTACTACTGTACCCTGTACTACTGTACCCTGTACTACTGTACCCTGTACTACTGTACCCTGTACTACTGTACCCTGTACTACTGTACCCTGTACTACTGTACCCTGTACTACTGTACCCTGTACTACTGTACCCTGTACTACTGTACCCTGTACTACTGTACCCTGTACTACTGTACCCTGTACTACTGTACCCTGTACTATTGTACCCTGTACTACTGTACCCTGTACTACTGTACCCTGTACTACTGTACCCTGTACTACTGTACCCTGTACTACTGTACCCTGTACTACTGTACCCTGTACTACTGTACCCTGTACTACTGTACCCTGTACTACTGTACCCTGTACTACTGTACCCTGTACTACTGTACCCTGTACTACTGTACCCTGTACTACTGTACCCTGTACTACTGTACCCTGTACTACTGTACCATGTACTACTGTACCCTGTACTACTGTACCCTGTACTACTGTACCCTGTACTACTGTACCCTATACTACTGTACCCTGTACTACTGTACCCTGTACTACTGTACCCTGTACTACTGTACCCTGTACTACCGTACCCTGTACTACTGTACCCTGTACTAATGTACCCTGTACTACTGTACCCTGTACTACTGTACCCTGTACTACTGTACCCTGTACTACTGTACCCTGTACTACTGTACCCTGTACTACTGTACCCTGTACTACTGTACCCTGTACTACTGTACCCTGTACTACTGTACCCTGTACTACTGTACCATGTACTACTGTACCATGTACTACTGTACCCTGTACTACTGTACCCTGTACTACTGTACCCTGTACTACTGTACCCTGTACTACTGTACCCTGTACTACTGTACCCTGTACTACTGTACCCTGTACTGCTGTACCCTGTACTACTGTACCCTGTACTACTGTACCCTGTACTACTGTACCCTGTACTACTGTACCCTGTACTAATGTGCCCTGCACTAATGTGCCCTGTACTAATGTGCCCTGTACTACTGTGCCCTGTACTACTGTACCCTGTACTACTGTACCCTGTACTACTGTGCTCTGTACTACTGTGCTCTGTACTACTGTGCCCTGTACTACTGTACCCTGTACTACTGTACCCTGTACTACTGTACCCTGTACTACTGTACCCTGTACTACTGTACCCTGTAATATTGTACCCTGTACTACTGTACCCTGTACTACTGTACCCTGTACTACTGTACCCTGTACTACTGTATCCTGTACTACTGTACCCTGTACTACTGTACCCTGTACTACTGTACCCTGTACTACTGTACCCTGTACTACTGTACCCTGTACTACTGTACCCTGTACTACTGTACCCTGTACTACTGTACCCTGTACTGCTGTACCCTGTACTGCTGTACCCTGTACTGCTGTACCCTGTACTACTGTACCCTGTACTACTGTACCCTGTACTACTGTACCCTGTACTACTGTACCCTGTACTACTGTACCCTGTACTACTGTACCCTGTACTACTGTACCCTGTACTACTGTACCCTGTACTACTGTACCCTGTACTACTGTACCCTGTACTACTGTACCCTGTACTACTGTACCCTGTACTACTGTACCCTGTACTACTGTACCCTGTACTACTGTACCCTGTACTACTGTACCCTGTACTACTGTACCCTGTACTACTGTACCCTGTACTACTGTACCCTGTACTACTGTACCCTGTACTACTGTACCCTGTACTACTGTACCCTGTACTACTGTACCCTGTACTACTGTACCCTGTACTGCTGTACCCTGTACTACTGTACCCTGTACTACTGTACCCTGTACTACTGTACCCTGTACTACTGTACCCTGTACTACTGTACCCTGTACTACTGTACCCTGTACTACTGTACCCTGTACTACTGTACCCTGTACTACTGTACCCTGTACTACTGTACCCTGTACTACTGTACCCTGTACTACTGTACCCTGTACTACTGTACCCTGTACTACTGTACCCTGTACTACTGTACCCTGTACTACTGTACCCTGTACTACTGTACCCTGTACCCTGTACTACTGTACCCTGTACTACTGCACCCTGTACTACTGCACCCTGTACTACTGCACCCTGTACTACTGTACCCTGTACTACTGTACCCTGTACTACTGTACCCTGTACTACTGTACCCTGTACTACTGTACCCTGTACTACTGTACCCTGTACTACTGTACCCTGTACTACTGTACCCTGTACTACTGTACCCTGTACTACTGTACCCTGTACTACTGTGCCCTGTACTACTGTACCCTGTACTACTGTACCCTGTACTACTGTACCCTGTACTACTGTACCCTGTACTACTGTACCCTGTACTACTGTACCCTGTACTACTGTACCCTGTACTACTGTACCCTGTACTACTGTACCCTGTACTACTGTACCCTGTACTACTGTACCCTGTACTACTGTACCCTGTACTACTGTACCCTGTACTACTGTACCCTGTACTACTGTACCCTGTACTACTGTACCCTGTACTACTGTACCCTGTACTACTGTACCCTGTACTACTGTACCCTGTACTACTGTACCCTGTACTACTGTACCCTGTACTACTGTACCCTGTACTACTGTACCCTGTACTACTGTACCCTGTACTACTGTACCCTGTACTACTGTACCCTGTACTACTGTACCCTGTACTACTGTACCCTGTACTACTGTACCCTGTACTAATGTACCCTGTACTACTGTACCCTGTACTACTGTACCCTGTACTACTGTACCCTGTACTACTGTACCCTGTACTACTGTACCCTGTACTACTGTACCCTGTACTACTGTACCCTGTACTACTGTACCCTGTACTACTGTACCCTGTACTACTGTACCCTGTACTACTGTACCCTGTACTACTGTACTCTGTACTACTGTACCCTGTACTACTGTACCCTGTACTACTGTACCCTGTACTACTGTACCCTGTACTACTGTACCCTGTACTACTGTACCCTGTACTACTGTACCCTGTACTACTGTACCCTGTACTACTGTACCCTGTACTACTGTACCCTGTACTACTGTACCCTGTACTAATGTACCCTGTACTAATGTACCCTGTACTAATGTACCCTGTACTAATGTACCCTGTACTAATGTACCCTGTACTAATGTACCCTGTACTACTGTACTACTGTACCCTGTACTACTGTACCCTGTACTACTGTACCCTGTACTACTGTACCCTGTACTACTGTACCCTGTACTACTGTACCCTGTACTACTGTACCCTGTACTACTGTACCCTGTACTACTGTACCCTGTACTACTGTACCCTGTACTACTGTACCCTGTACTACTGTACCCTGTACTACTGTACCCTGTACTACTGTACCCTGTACTACTGTACCCTGTACTACTGTACCCTGTACTACTGTACCCTGTACTACTGTACCCTGTACTACTGTACCCTGTACTACTGTACCCTGTACTACTGTACCCTGTACTACTGTACCCTGTACTACTGTACCCTGTACTACTGTACCCTGTACTACTGTACCCTGTACTACTGTACCCTGTACTACTGTACCCTGTACTACTGTACCCTGTACTACTGTACCCTGTACTACTGTACCCTGTACTACTGTACCCTGTACTACTGTACCCTGTACTACTGTACCCTGTACTACTGTACCCTGTACTACTGTACCCTGTACTACTGTACCCTGTACTACTGTACCCTGTACTACTGTACCCTGTACTACTGTACCCTGTACTACTGTACCCTGTACTACTGTACCCTGTACTACTGTACCCTGTACTACTGTACCCTGTACTACTGTACCCTGTACTACTGTACCCTGTACTACTGTACCCTGTACTACTGTACCCTGTACTACTGTACCCTGTACTACTGTACCCTGTACTACTGTACCCTGTACTACTGTACCCTGTACTACTGTACCCTGTACTACTGTACCCTGTACTACTGTACCCTGTACTACTGTACCCTGTACTACTGTACCCTGTACTACTGTACCCTGTACTACTGTACCCTGTACTACTGTACCCTGTACTACTGTACCCTGTACTACTGTACCCTGTACTACTGTACCCTGTACTACTGTACCCTGTACTACTGTACCCTGTACTACTGTACCCTGTACTACTGTACCCTGTACTACTGTACCCTGTACTACTGTACCCTGTACTACTGTACCCTGTACTACTGTACCCTGTACTACTGTACCCTGTACTGCTGTACCCTGTACTACTGTACCCTGTACTACTGTACCCTGTACTACTGTACCCTGTACTACTGTACCCTGTACTACTGTACCCTGTACTACTGTACCCTGTACTACTGTACCCTGTACTACTGTACCCTGTACTACTGTACCCTGTACTACTGTACCCTGTACTACTGTACCCTGTACTACTGTACCCTGTACTACTGTACCCTGTACTACTGTACCCTGTACTACTGTACCCTGTACTACTGTACCCTGTACTACTGTACCCTGTACTACTACTGTACCCTGTACTACTGTACCCTGTACTACTGTACCCTGTACTACTGTACCCTGTACTACTGTACCCTGTACTACTGTACCCTGTACTACTGTACCCTGTACTACTGTAACCTGTACTACTGTGCCCTGTACTACTGTGCCCTGTACTACTGTACCCTGTACTACTGTACCCTGTACTACTGTACCCTGTACTACTGTACCCTGTACTACTGTACCCTGTACTACTGTACCCTGTACTACTGTACCCTGTACTACTGTACCCTGTACTACTGTACCCTGTACTACTGTACCCTGTACTACTGTACCCTGTACTACTGTACCCTGTACTACTGTACCCTGTACTACTGTACCCTGTACTACTGTACCCTGTACTACTGTACCCTGTACTACTGTACCCTGTACTACTGTACCCTGTACTACTGTACCCTGTACTACTGTACCCTGTACTACTGTACCCTGTACTACTGTACCCTGTACTACTGTACCCTGTACTACTGTACCCTGTACTACTGTACCCTGTACTACTGTACCCTGTACTACTGTACCCTGTACTACTGTACCCTGTACTACTGTACCCTGTACTACTGTACCCTGTACTACTGTACCCTGTACTACTGTACCCTGTACTACTGTACCCTGTACTACTGTACCCTGTACTACTGTACCCTGTACTACTGTACCCTGTACTACTGTACCCTGTACTACTGTACCCTGTACTACTGTACCCTGTACTACTGTACCCTGTACTACTGTGCCCTGTACTACTGTACCCTGTACTACTGTACCCTGTACTACTGTACCCTGTACTACTGTACCCTGTACTACTGTACCCTGTACTACTGTACCCTGTACTACTGTACCCTGTACTACTGTACCCTGTACTACTGTACCCTGTACTACTGTACCCTGTACTACTGTACCCTGTACTACTGTACCCTGTACTACTGTACCCTGTACTACTGTACCCTGTACTACTGTACCCTGTACTACTGTACCCTGTACTACTGTACCCTGCACTACTGTACCCTGTACTACTGTACCCTGTACTACTGTACCCTGTACTACTGTACCCTGTACTACTGTACCCTGTACTAATGTACCCTGTACTAATGTACCCTGTACTAATGTACCCTGTACTACTGTACTACTGTACCCTGTACTACTGTACCCTGTACTACTGTACCCTGTACTACTGTACCCTGTACTACTGTACCCTGTACTACTGTACCCTGTACTACTGTACCCTGTACTACTGTACCCTGTACTACTGTACCCTGTACTACTGTACCCTGTAATACTGTACCCTGTACTACTGTACCCTGTACTACTGTACCCTGTACTACTGTACCCTGTACTACTGTACCCTGTACTACTGTACCCTGTACTACTGTACCCTGTACTACTGTACCCTGTACTACTGTACCCTGTACTACTGTACCCTGTACTACTGTACCCTGTACTACTGTACCCTGTACTACTGTACCCTGTACTACTGTACCCTGTACTACTGTACAGGTACATGGTAGTACAGGGTACAGTAGTACTACTGTACTACTGTACTACTGTACCCTGTACTACTGTACCCTGTACTACTGTACCCTGTACTACTGTACCCTGTACTACTGTACCCTGTACTACTGTACCCTGTACTACTGTACCCTGTACTACTGTACCCTGTACTACTGTACCCTGTACTACTGTACCCTGTACTACTGTACCCTGTACTACTGTACCCTGTACTACTGTACCCTGTACTACTGTACCCTGTACTACTGTACCCTGTACTACTGTACCCTGTACTACTGTACCCTGTACTACTGTACCCTGTACTACTGTACCCTGTACTACTGTACCCTGTACTACTGTACCCTGTACTACTGTACCCTGTACTACTGTACCCTGTACTACTGTACCCTGTACTACTGTACCCTGTACTACTGTACCCTGTACTACTGTACCCTGTACTACTGTACCCTGTACTACTGTACCCTGTACTACTGTACCCTGTACTACTGTACCCTGTACTACTGTACCCTGTACTACTGTACCCTGTACTACTGTACCCTGTACTACTGTACCCTGTACTACTGTACCCTGTACTACTGTACCCTGTACTACTGTACCCTGTACTACTGTACCCTGTACTCCTGTACCCTGTACTCCTGTACTACTGTACCCTGTACTACTGTACCCTGTACTACTGTACCCTGTACTACTGTACCCTGTACTACTGTACCCTGTACTACTGTACCCTGTACTACTGTACCCTGTACTACTGTACCCTGTACTACTGTACCCTGTACTACTGTACCCTGTACTACTGTACCCTGTACTACTGTACCCTGTACTACTGTACCCTGTACTACTGTACCCTGTACTACTGTACCCTGTACTACTGTACCCTGTACTACTGTACCCTGTACTACTGTACCCTGTACTACTGTACCCTGTACTACTGTACCCTGTACTACTGTACCCTGTACTACTGTACCCTGTACTACTGTACCCTGTACTACTGTACCCTGTACTACTGTACCCTGTACTACTGTACCCTGTACTACTGTACCCTGTACTACTGTACCCTGTACTACTGTACCCTGTACTACTGTACCCTGTACTACTGTACCCTGTACTACTGTACCCTGTACTACTGTACCCTGTACTACTGTACCCTGTACTACTGTACCCTGTACTACTGTACCCTGTACTACTGTACCCTGTACTACTGTACCCTGTACTACTGTACCCTGTACTACTGTACCCTGTACTACTGTACCCTGTACTACTGTACCATGTACTACTGTACCCTGTACTACTGTACCCTGTACTACTGTACCCTGTACTACTGTACCCTGTACTACTGTACCCTGTACTACTGTACCCTGTACTACTGTACCCTGTACTACTGTACCCTGTACTACTGTACCCTGTACTACTGTACCCTGTACTACTGTACCCTGTACTACTGTACCCTGTACTACTGTACCCTGTACTACTGTACCCTGTACTACTGTACCCTGTACTACTGTACCCTGTACTACTGTACCCTGTACTACTGTACCCTGTACTACTGTACCCTGTACTACTGTACCCTGTACTACTGTACCCTGTACTACTGTACCCTGTACTACTGTACCCTGTACTACTGTACCCTGTACTACTGTACCCTGTACTACTGTACCCTGTACCACTGTACCCTGTACTACTGTACCCTGTACCCCGGTTCACTAAATCGCACAAGCCGCAAGCGAGGCTGGCGGGCCCTGCCGAGCCTCGCGGGCCGCCGCCGAGTCGCCGCCCGGAAGGCGGAGATCCGCGGAAAGTTCTCGTAACTTGGCCAGAAGTCTGAACTTTTAGTATTTATTAGTTTTAGAAGGTAGTTTATTTTTACTACTGGTGGCAATGAGATCAGCTGTAGAAAAATGTGTTAACATATTAAGCCTAGAAATAAAAGTTTGACTTAAAATAAAAGTTCATAACACCTACCGCGTCGGCGCGTCACACGGGATTCTCCGCTGCGGAGGATCCATCATAGCATTAGCACGTTCTCAGTTGGCGCTGTTTTGGAGAAAACCAGCTTACAAATGTCAGTTGATACAAGACTTCCGGTGCGTTCTCGGTGCTCGTTTTCGGTGTGTGCTCGTTTCACGCGTATTGTTGATACTCGTGCAATACTCATGCTCATATACTCATACTCGTGCAATAGTCAGCCCATGTATGCGCTAAAACCATCATCACACCAAACCTATACGTTAAGTGTAGTTATAGTATCGGATTGACAGCGATTAAGAAATACCACATCACAATGTCAAGCCGCAAGAAACACACCAGCGCCTCCAAGGCCATCAAGATCACCTGCAGGGTCGAGGGGTGCATGCAGAAGATGAACAGGCAGTCCTACAGAGAGCATCTGAGGAACGTGCACCCCTGGAGGACGCCGCCGACCTTAGGGTGTACGGGCAGTTGACCATGGCCGAGACCATGGCCAGGATGTCGGGCGCAAGAAACCCGGCGGTCCCCACCACCAGGGGGAGGCTGCACGGGCCCGGCGGCAGTGGAGTGGCGGGCCCTGGCAGAGCGGGGCAGGGGGAGGTGAGCATGGAGGTGGATAACGATGTGCTTCCCTCCCGCAACTACAAAAAGTGACGATAAAATTGACGATGAAGATATGGAGGAAGGTGGTGGTGAAGCCAAAGAAAAAGAAGACGAACAGGAGGAAGAAGACGCCGAAGTTCCTGCCGCTCTCGGAAGGGAGATCGAGGAGTTGGCCAAACAAATAGGAGACGTGGATGTGTCTGACTGCAATGATGACCTCGAAGCTGCTGCCAGGACGGTGCAGGCAGCCAAGGCTTATGTGGAAGTGGGAAAACAAGTAAAGCAGCTAGAATCGGTGATTAAGAACTTTAGGGAGAGCCCAGGGGTAAAGGAGGAGGTGACGAAGAGGGATAGAACTGACGTAAACTCTCTTTTCTGGATAGCGCCAGAAGTATAAGGGAAATTGTTGAGAAGGTTCCACAGTTCGAATATGAAGAGTTTAAGGATGGTGGCAGGGTGATCTGTGTGGTGGACGGTGTCTCCTTCGGGTACTCTAGGCTCCTGGCTGCCGACTTCACCGTAGGATACATGGACAAGAAGTTCTCAAATATAAAACCAACCTGAAACAGCATCTAAAAAAAGTCACAGAAAAGGCGGCAGAAGCTGAGAAGAAAGAGGCGATGGTGATAAAGGAGGATGGCAGGAACCTGATGGTGGGGTGAGGTTGGGGAGACTGGTCTATTACCTGGTGAAGCGAGGCAGACCCGACACCGACTTCCCCCTGCTCGTCCAGATCAGCGCCGCCAACGGGACCGACATGGGTGAGCTTAACCACAGCTTCCACTTAGTGCCCAAATTCATTCCGAGCCTGGCGGCGGCGGTGATGGGGAAGTGGCAGGAGGTGCTGGCCAACCCCATGCTGGCCACCGGCTGCAGCCCCCCCCCCCCCCCCCCCGTCAACATCATGGCGGACAAGGCGACTCACCAGAGGGAGACCAGGCAGCTGGTGGGCATCATCACCATCGTTCCCGGCGCCAAGGAGCTCCTCATCCCCGTCTTTCTCGGCGCCCCGAAGTGTCCCAAGGGGTACGGGGAAGAAGGAAGGATAACATTGTGGCCGTGGTGGGCGGCTACGTGACGAAGGAGCAGGTGGTGGGCTTCATCGGGGACGGCGTGTACACGAGGTGCAAGGTGGCGGAGGAGCTCTCCCGTCACTACGGCACGCGCATCTCCAACACGTGGGACCAAATGCACCTGGCCGCCACCGTGGACACAGCCATGAGGAACCCCAAGAAGCCCCACGCCAGGAAGTTCGCCTGGGTGAACGATTTAACGGTGGTGGTGGGGAAGGGGGCGAAGCAGGTGGCCTGGGGAAAGGGCTGGCACCAGTTATTTGACGTGTGCATGGAGCTGGAGAAGGGCGAAGAGTACGAGCTCAAGATGTACAGGCCAGCCTCCTTCTCCGAGACGAAGTTCGCCAACTCGGCGGCCTTGGTCTACAGCAAGTTCAGGTCCGTCTTCCCCGCCCTGGTGACCACCCTGGAGAGGGTGAAAGAGGATCATCGCACCGGCAACTCCACTGAGAGGGAGAAGGCGGAGAGGGCGGACGAGGTGCAGGGCTCCATCATGAACTACCTGTTCGTCCTCAGTCTCTCTGCCCTTGTCGATGTGTACACTAGGTACAGGGTTATCTCCAACATCCTCCAGATCGTCGACATCTTGCCCCACGAGCGCCACGACAAGTTCATGAATGAGATGGACAAGATGAAGGACATGGTGGACACGGTGAAGCTGGAGAACTGTCCCTGCACCACGTCCATGGAAGGGAAGCTCTGCTACTGGCCCAGCCTCCACACCGACACCAGGGAGGTCCTGGAGAAGGGGAGCTACAGAGGGGTGGTGCTGGGGCAGCTCACCACGGACTCCACCAACACCAGAGCGGGCGCCGGGATGTCAAGGGAGTGGCTGGAGGAGGGCAGGAAGTCCACGGCGGAGAAGGTGTACAAGAGGGCCGGCGAGGTAGTCACCTTCCTGTTCGAGGGACTGGGTGAGAAGGTGTACAGCGGCGCCGACATGGTCATGATCAACCACGCCAGGAAGCTTCTCAGTATCTCCTCCGACTTGGGTCATGATCAACCACGCCAGGAAGCTTCTCAGTATCTCCTCCGACATGGTCAAGATCAAGACCAACGGCGCCGTGAACGTCTCCACCCTCACCTGGAGGAGCTTCAAAAACGCCGCCTCCTTCGAGCCGTCGGTGTTCGCCAGGGTGCCTGAAGAGGAGATGAGGGTGCAGTACCGGGAGTATTGCAGGCGGCTGGAGCAGCTCGGCAAGGTAGAGGGCGCCATGGAGCTCACCAGCAAGGAGATCATCTCCAAGCTGCTGAACCCTAAGGAGGAGCTGTGTAAGGACATCGAGGGGGTACTGTACGTGCTGGCCAGGGCCTGCCTGTCGCAGGGGGTGGAGGCGATAGTGGAGTTCTGGGTCTCCGTCCTGGAGCACCACAGCAGCAGCGTGCGGGGCATCACGGACCAGGTGCGCCTGGAGAATGAGCTGAGGGTGGCGATCAATGGCCCCGAGGTGCAGCACAGCGAGGGGGTCATCAGAGAGGCCCTGAGGGTGGGGGAGCACGGCCACTTCATCCGGCGCAGTGAAAACGTGAGGAACTGGACTGTGTCCAAGGCCGTGGACAACCTGACCTCCAAGGCAGCCAGAGTGCCCTTCATGGTGTAGGAGAGATACAGGGATCAGGGGTGGGTAGGAGAGGGTTGAGGGTGTGTGAGGTTGCATTATGTTTTACATTGAATAAATATGATAAAGAAGACGTTTCAACTGTTTGTCATGGTGATTTGGGCGCCAATATTCTGTCTTGAATAAAAACACATAATTTTACCAACTCTCTTGGTGGATTTCTCGAAAAAGTGAGCATTAGAAATGCAATAAAATTTTGCGTACTAAGAAACAATCGGCGGGCCGCAACGGCGGCCCATTATAGGCTGGCGGGCCCCCAACCATTTTTGTGGACCAGGCCCTGTACTAATGTACCCTGTACTACTGTACCCTGTACTACTGTACCCTGTACTACTGTACCCTGTACTACTGTACCCTGTACTGCTGTACCCTGTACTACTGTAACATGTACTATTGTACCCTGTACTACTGTACCCTGTACTACTGTACCCTGTACTACTGTACCCTGTACTACTGTACCCTGTACTACTGTACCCTGTACTACTGTACCCTTTACTATTGTACCCTTTACTATTGTACCCTGTACTACTGTACCCTGTACTAATGTACCCTATACTACTGTACCCTGTACTACTGTACCCTGTACTACTGTACCCTGTACTACTGTACCCTGTACTACTGCACTACTGTACCCTGTACTACTGTACCCTGTACTACTGCACCCTGTACTACTGCACCCTGTACTACTGTACCCTGTACTACTGTACCCTGTACTATTGTACCCTGTACTACTGTACCCTGTACTACTGTACCCTGTACTACTGTACCCTGTACTACTGTACCCTGTACTACTGTACCCTGTACTACTGTACCCTGTACTACTGTACCCTGTACTACTGTACCCTGTACTACTGTACCCTGTACTACTGTACCCTGTACTACTGTACCCTGTACTACTGTACCCTGTACTACTGTACCCTGTACTACTGTACCCTGTACTACTGTACCCTGTACTACTGCACCCTGTACTACTGCACCCTGTACTACTGTACCCTGTACTACTGTACCCTGTACTACTGTACCCTGTACTACTGTACCCTGTACTACTGTACCCTGTACTACTGTACCCTGTACTACTGTACCCTGTACTACTGTGCCCGGTACTACTGCGCCCGGTACTACTGCGCCCGGTACTACTGCGCCCGGTACTACTGCGCCCGGTACTACTGCGCCCGGTACTACTGCGCCCGGTACTACTGCGCCCGGTACTACTGCGCCCGGTACTACTGCGCCCGGTACTACTGCGCCCGGTACTACTGCGCCCGGTACTACTGCGCCCGGTACTACTGCGCCCGGTACTGCTGCGCCCGCTACTACTGCGCCCGGTACTACTGCGCCCGGTACTACTGCGCCCGGTACTACTGCGCCCGGTACTACTGCGCCCGGTACTACTGTGCCCGCTACTACTGTGCCCGCTACTACTGTGCCCGCTACTACTGTGCCCGCTACTACTGTGCCCGCTACTACTGTGCCCGCTACTACTGTGCCCGCTACTACTGTGCCCGCTACTACTGTGCCCGCTACTACTGTGCCCGCTACTACTGTGCCCGCTACTACTGTGCCCGCTACTACTGTGCCCGCTACTACTGTGCCCGCTACTACTGTGCCCGCTACTACTGTGCCCGCTACTACTGTGCCCGCTACTACTGTGCCCGCTACTACTGTGCCCGCTACTACTGTGCCCGCTACTACTGTGCCCGCTACTACTGTGCCCGCTACTACTGTGCCCGCTACTACTGTGCCCGCTACTACTGTGCCCGCTACTACTGTGCCCGCTACTACTGTGCCCGCTACTACTGTGCCCGCTACTACTGTGCCCGCTACTACTGTGCCCGCTACTACTGTGCCCGCTACTACTGTGCCCGCTACTACTGTGCCCGCTACTACTGCGCCCGCTACTACTGTGCCCGCTACTACTGTGCCCGCTACTACTGTGCCCGCTACTACTGTGCCCGCTACTACTGTGCCCGCTACTACTGTGCCCGCTACTACTGTGCCCGCTACTACTGTGCCCGCTACTACTGTGCCCGCTACTACTGTGCCCGCTACTACTGTGCCCGCTACTACTGTGCCCGCTACTACTGTGCCCGCTACTACTGTGCCCGCTACTACTGTGCCCGCTACTACTGTGCCCGCTACTACTGTGCCCGCTACTACTGTGCCCGCTACTACTGTGCCCGCTACTACTGTGCCCGCTACTACTGTGCCCGCTACTACTGTGTCCGCTACTACTGTGCCCGCTACTACTGTGCCCGCTACTACTGTGCCCGCTACTACTGTGCCCGCTACTACTGTGCCCGCTACTACTGTGCCCGCTACTACTGTGCCCGCTACTACTGTGCCCGCTACTACTGTGCCCGCTACTACTGTGTCCGCTACTACTGTGTCCGCTACTACTGTGCCCGCTACTACTGTGCCCGCTACCACTGTGCCCGCTACCACTGTGCCCGGTACCGCTGTACCCTGTGCCGCTGTACCCTGTGCTGCTTGCTGTACCCTGTGCTGCTGTACCCTGTACCCTGTACTACTGTACCCGGTACTACTGTACCCGGTACTACTGTACCCGGTACTACTGTACCCGGTACTACTGTACCCGGTACTACTGTACCCGGTACTACTGTACCCGGTACTACTGTACCCGGTACCACTGTACCCTGTACCACTGTACTCTGTACCCTGCACCACTGTACCCTGTACCACTGTACCCTGTACTACTGTACCCTGTACTACTGTACCCTGTACTACTGTACCCTGTACTACTGTACCCTGTGCTACTGTACCATGTGCTGTATTAGCTCTGACCGCCGTGTGACCGTCTTCTGACGGTTGTGTGACTTCTGCATGACCGTATGACCTCCGACCGACGTTTCGCCGCTGCCTTCCGCCACCAGTGACATCACCAAGACCAGGGTCACCAAGTACAGGGCTGTACAGCAGAAGGTGCCGTCATCCCCGACCAACTGTGTTACCTGTGTATGACCGCTGTGTGACCCCTGTACGACCTCTGACCTGTGTATCCGTCTCCCGCCGCCAGCGACATCACCAAGACCAGGGTCACCAAGTACAGGGCTGTACAGCAGAAGGTGCCGTCATCCCCGACCAACTGTGTTACCTGTGTATGACCGCTGTGTGACCCCTGTACGACCTCTGACCTGTGTATCCGTCTCCCGCCGCCAGCGACATCACCAAGACCAGGGTCACCAAGTACAGGGCTGTACAGCAGAAGGTGCCGTCATCCCCGACCAACTGTGTTACCTGTGTATGACCGCTGTGTGACCCCTGTACGACCTCTGACCTGTGTATCCGTCTCCCGCCGCCAGCGACATCACCAAGACCAGGGTCACCAAGTACAGGGCTGTACAGCAGAAGGTGCCGTCATCCCCGACCAACTGTGTTACCTGTGTATGACCGCTGTGTGACCCCTGTACGACCTCTGACCTGTGTATCCGTCTCCCGCCGCCAGCGACATCACCAAGACCAGGGTCACCAAGTACAGGGCTGTACAGCAGAAGGTGCCGTCATCCCCGACCAACTGTGTTACCTGTGTATGACCGCTGTGTGACCCCTGTACGACCTCTGACCTGTGTATCCGTCTCCCGCCGCCAGCGACATCACCAAGACCAGGGTCACCAAGTACAGGGCTGTACAGCAGAAGGTGCCGTCATCCCCGACCAACTGTGTTACCTGTGTATGATCGCTGTGTGACCCCTGTACGACCTCTGACCTGTGTATCCGTCTCCCGCCGCCAGCGACATCACCAAGACTCCTGCACAGCAGAAGGCGGCCGCCATCCCCGACCAGCCGGCCGCGCCGCGCCAGATGGCACGCAACGCCCAGAAGAAGAAGAAGCAGAACAAGAAAAACAAGTGGTGATGCGGCAGTGGCGCCGCCCTCGGGTGCTGTCGGGAAAACGGTCGGTTATCTGTCCTCTACATATTCTATGGATTACACTATGGTGGAATGACTTGAATGACTTTGGATTGGGATTCGAACGTGAGTGTGATATGATTACACAGTCGGTAAGCTGCTCGAAAACACAAATTATGCAACTATTGTTTTGGTCAAGATCCAAGAGTGCAGTCAATGTTGTTGGCCTTGGAAGTACTGACACGAAATAGCGTGACACAGAGTGACTGAGACGGGGGGGGGGGGGGGGGGGGTTATTAGCAGCGTTCGTGGTCCACTAATGTCAGCAGGTCCACTGAAGGCGCTGGGTCCACTGAAGGCGCTGGGTCCACTGCAGTCGCTGGGTTCACTGAAGTCAGTAGGTCTACTGAAGTCGCTGGGTCTGCTGACGTCATATGGCTGCACACGTCACTTCTCGGGCTATGCTTACTGGGGAGTGGAGGCCTCGGTGTGGGGACTTCACTGAGCCTGACAGTGTGGTTCCAGCATGAACAGCTTATTGAGATAGCTAATGCATTATCATAGCTGTTCCATGTCAAGTAGAATGATATAACCTACAATATCAACATCTGCTGGTGTGATTTGGTGTGAGTTTTCCTTTCATTCTCGAGGAACTATGTGTATTTGTCAACCCGATTTTAAGTAGATTGTAGGAGGGTTCTGGACTCTGGTGCCTGGTTATTTAAGTCCCCTGCCACATCATGTCCGCTTTGGAAGTTTAGCAGAAACAGTGCAGGCTTATGGGAAAAGAGAGACGAATTATCTGCTGGAAAATCCTTCGCCAGGGTCACCTGAGGTAAACACACGTGTCCCAGCACCTAGGATTTATGACGTCACAGGCACAGCTAGTGGTACCTTGTCACTAAAAACGTCGGATTCATCTAATACAAAACGCAGTTTAGTCGAAGAACAACTCACTTCTTGTCATTACAGCGCAAAAACGAGCGTATTTGCGTGCTTTATACCTAAAATGAGGGATTAAAAAGTATGCCGTTTTTATCCATGAGGCTTTATCATGGCGAGTTTATATTGAGTGTGCTGCTGTGTTTGTGTAAATCTAGTAAGTAGTAGTGTCTGTAAATAATTGCTTTCTCAGCTTTGCATAGCTAATCCCGTTAGAATTGGCAGCTTTGGTATTCAGTCAGTCTAACAAGATCTATGGTACGGATCTATGTTTATAGATGTTGTTACATGCGAGGTTTGTAATATCTTCCTAGTAAGTGGATGTTTTGATAACGTTCAATTCCAGGTATTTGGTTATGAAGTCGTGAGTACTCTAGGCGTTTTCTTACTACAACCTTGGCGAGCAACCTTGGCGAGTGTACTCAACTCCTACAACCTTGGCGAGTGTACTCAACCCCGAGGTCAATGTCTCCGAGACATCGTCCCATTTGCAGGCGCTGTTTGGTCTCCCCACTGATCCGCCATAAACCGGGATTTTGTGTGTCAGACGCGGTGGGCCCCTTTCCTGTCGACGCTTCACCCGCCTTGGCCTCACATGTCTGGTGGCCTCCCTCCAACGCTCTCTGTGTTAGCTAATGTCCTCGACTCGTTTGTTTTGTTTTGTTCTATTGTATTCATTTGCATTAACAACGGGATCAACCCAATGACAGGCGAAGTCGAATAGTTAACCCGGCAGTCACTGGGGTATATTCTGTAACACGACTCACGGGGGGGGGGGGGGGGCTTTTTTAGCCCCCTGGTATCTTCAGAACCAATGATCGCAGCGGGACGTGCAAGGCGGTATTCGAAAGCGCTCAATGAGATAAACCTAACGCACACTTACAAATTAAAAATTAAGGTCACATGTCAGGTCACGGTCAAGTCAAACGTCAAAATTGAGGTATTTGAGTTTATGGACAATACTTGCCATCCATGGCATTCGATTGCGCCTATAATCACCCAAAGTGCTGTCAAAGGTATGATACATATCCCACATGAGCTAAATTGAGATGGTTGGAAAAGATCAAGGTCAAGGTCAGGTCACAAAAGGTCACTACACACAAAATATCTACGAAAGTCATGCAGCACATGTTTTATGGATGCTTTTACGTGTAGAATTCGATAGTGATATGCGTGTAGAATTCGATAGTGATATGCGTGTAGAATTCGATAGTGATAGTCATTTTACTACCCGACTTCATTTACGTGAAGTTAGTGTCAAGTTCAGGTCAAGTTCAGGTCAAGTTCAGGTCACTGAAGGTCAAAATTTGAAATTGATAAATATAAATGAAAAAAGCATGTTCCTATATCAGTTTTATCTTTTTAAAAATACAGTGCTGGCATTTATTTGTCTGTATCTGGTCAATAAAAGCCAAAAAACGCAATTTCAAAATATGACGTCATGATTTACCTATACTGTATATGCCATGTCAGTCAAAAAGATGATATCATTTTGAAATTTGATGTTAGTCCCATATGTCGTTATCTGACATATATTCCGTTTTTATAAATATCTTTGAAAAATTTGATTTTGTGGGCATTTAAACATTTTTTTAAAACATTTTTTTGGGGTCAAAAACCAAAATTTTAGAAATTTCGAGATAGCTGGTTTGTAGCCCTTGCAATTGTCTACCTTTTAGCGTTTTTCGATTGCATTTTGCTTTAAATGTGGCATTTGTACGGCTTGGCAAAGTTTAGCTGATTTTTGTGTCAAAATGGTGTTTAGTGACGTCATTAAATTCACTATATCTAAAAAAAAATCAGACGAAATTGCTTCATTTTCGCACAAAAGGTGTAAAAATGATGTCCGGAAAGGTACTGAAACTTTGGCGTCGATATCTGCATTATTTGTTGAGATATTCCCAATATTCCTAAGGGGGGCTAAAAAGATGCCCCCCCCCCCCCCCCCCAGTGACTCGCGGGTTAAAACTAAATATTGACTCCACAAAGCTGTAAAAAAAAAAATTAAAATATAGAACAGTCATGCTTGTTGGACGGTCATACACTACACGGTCTAGAATCTTCTCGAAAAGTCTGAGCTGGGAGACCGAACGCTGATTTTTAGTTAGATTGTTGTCGCCTTTTTTGTTTAAATAAAAATGATATTTGTTTACTTTCATCCAGTGTCCAACAATTTATTTATTTGGGTGGGAAATGACACCCAAATGTGAATAATATTCCACTCTCCCCATTTTAGGAGTGAATTTTCCACTCCAAGTTATGCATTGATATTGATTCTGTAGGATATGTATGGCTTGCCTTGTGAGACTATTACCTGTGAGATGTTGTGTGGGGCTCGCATGTGCTCGGCTAATGCTGCATGGGTGCATGTGCGAATGTTTGTCTGTGTTGCCCGTTTGCATGTGCATGTTTGCTTGCTCAGACCCAGACGGCTCGGCTCGGTGGCATGTGTTAATGCTTCGCTTCACCTCACAGGAACGAGTTCCCATGTGAATACACACATCAACGCAGCACACTGTGTGATCACTGTGAAGCACCGAACAGATTCTAACACAAATATTGACTAAAAATACATTATTTCAACGAAAACTACCGCTTTTCATATTCAAAACAAATCAATATTGTACCATGTTGTACATCATTTTCCACTCTCATGGTCTTTTTTGGCTCGAATTTTCCACTCTGGCTGCTGACACCCAAGCAAAAATATAATTTTGGGACACAGCAGAGTAAACATGTTTTTAGTTGAATTTTTCACTCTATGCTTATTTTGAGCAATAATTTTCCACTCTGCACCCCAGTTCCAAAGCAATCCTAGGACCCTGCTTTCATCTCTGGTAAGATTCTACTTGCGACTTATCTTGTACATGTCCTGGTGAGCTCAAGGCCAAAACACGGCCGCGAAGAGGCTCGAAGTGGGTGCTCCTATACCGTGCTCCGCGATTTGACCGTGATCCGTACCGTGATACCGTGATCCGTGATCCGTGATCCGTGATCCGTGATCCGTGATCCGTACCGTGATCCGTACCGTGATCCGTGATCCGTACCGTGATCCGTGATCCGTACCGTGATCCGTGATCCGTACCGTGATCCGTACCGTGATCCGTACCGTGATCCGTACCGTGATCCGTGATCCGCGATCCGCGATTCTAATCAGTTAATCACGGCCTGTACGGCTGGTAACTGTTGGCGTGCAACTGACGGATTCAGATGAGCCATACTATCAATTTCTTTTAAAATACTTATGACCTGTTTTTCGTCGTTAGTTTGCGCGCTCGCACACAGGGTTAGTACATCACTATATACACGACAGAGGTTCAGTGTGTACGGCACCCGCCCAGCGGGACGGTCGTGACCGCCCGCTTCTGTCAGTGGTACCCCAGGTGGCATTCGTGCTCACTATGGGGCTGTCCCGGCGAATCAGAGGCTGCTCCGGGACATGAAGTGAGGCCGTGTCCCAGGGACATGTCACCGGATCGAAGGATCTGTGTAACCGCGCCACGGTGGCACTACTATCAATATCATTTCGCTAAAGGTTAAATTTGCGGTAGTATCAATATCATTTCGCTAAAGGTTAAATTTGCGGTAGTATCAATATCATTTCGCTAAAGGTTACATTTGCGGTAGTATCAATATCATTTCGCTAAAGGTTGCATTTGCGATAGTATCAATATCATTTCGCTAAAGGTTAAATTTGCGGTAGTATCAATATCATTTCGCTAAAGGTTACATTTGCGATAGTATCAATATCATTTCGCTAAAGGTTAAATTTGCGGTAGTATCAATATCATTTCGCTAAAGGTTACATTTGCGATAGTATCAATATCATTTCGCTAAAGGTTACATTTGCGATAGTATCAATATCATTTCGCTAAAGGTTAAATTTGCGGTAGTATCAATATAATTTCGCTAAAGGTTACATTTGCGATAGTATCAATATCATTTCACTAAAGGTTAAATTTGCTGTAATATCAATATCATTTCGCTAAAGGTTACATTTGCGGTAGTATCAATATCATTTCGCTAAAGGTTACATTTGCGGTAGTATCAATATAATTTCGCTAAAGGTTAAATTTCGTCAGCGACGCCCGACATCCAACAACAACATGAACACAATTCGGGTCACGCACTCATGATTCATCGCATATCAGTAACTTCAATCGAACGGTTGTAGTTATTCTTTCATAGAATTAATACACATGCCTGCGTCTTGAATATGAGACAAGCTCAATCCCCGACTGCTGAGCACGGGTCTGCCTCGCATCTGCCTCGCCTCTCCTTGCCCGCCTCTCCTTGCCCGCCTCTCCTTGCCCGCATCGCCTTGCCTCGTCTCTCCTGGTCTCGCCTCGCCTCGCCTTGCCTCGCCTTGCCTCGCCTTGCCTCGCCTTGCCTCGCCTCGCCTCGCCTTGCCTCGCCTTGCCTCGCCTTGCCTCGCCTTGCCTCGCCTTGCCTCGCCTTGCCTCGCCTTGCCTCGCCTTGCCTCGCCTTGCCTCGCCTTGCCTCGCCTTGCCTCGCCTTGCCTCGCCTTGCCTCGCCTTGCCTCGCCTTGCCTCGCCTTGCCTCGCCTTGCCTCGCCTTGCCTCGCCTTGCCTCGCCTTGCCTCGCCTTGCCTCGCCTTGCCTCGCCTTGCCTCGCCTTGCCTCGCCTTGCCTCGCCTTGCCTCGCCTTGCCTCGCCTTGCCTCGCCTTGCCTCGCCTTGCCTCGCCTTGCCTCGCCTTGCCTCGCCTTGCCTCGCCTTGCCTCGCCTTGCCTCGCCTTGCCTCGCCTTGCCTCGCCTTGCCTCGCCTCGCCTTGCCTCTGTAGGGTGAATCGCCACCGTATGGCCACCTTATGGAGAGGTAGGGAAGATGGGTCACAGCGTGGTGTCATCGTTCCGTTTATTGGGATTTTCCTCATCCACTGCTGTTGCCGGCCTCGACCTCGGTCCCGGATCTGGCAAATAGCCGTTACATTAGAAGATATCGACTGTTTCTGACAGCATGTATTATCATTGAACCAACAGTGATTTTTCGGTGAAAGATACACCTCAGCAAAGCTCGAAATAAGGCATATATGAAAAACTCTTTGCCGGCCACGGTAGCACCTGTAGCACCACAGGACTACGACCAAACCCATGGCATACAGCGAGTCTCCTGGCACGGCGGTATCATTCACGACTAACTAAACACTTGGGGTAAGGCGGGGTTCATGGCTAACACTAGATATAAAGTGACTCATGGTCAATTGACTTCTACGCATTATCACATATTTAGGAATATACAGTGGCTGCAAGGCTTTGGTGATTTTTAACATTTCTCATCTGTTTGGCTGAAGCCAGCAGAAGAATGTTCCATTATATAATGTGAGAAAAAAAATAATGTTAATGTTAACATTGATCATAAAAGCTTATGCAGAAGTGTGAATTGAAGCCTTGCAAGCGTACGAAGCAGCTGACAAATCGTTATAATACGATAACAAATTAACGGTATTAACTTTATATACTGAACACTAACACTTCAGGTACATCCGTAGACAATAGACATCGTGTCATTACTCAACACCTGGTCCCAATGAAACATTGATTCATGTCCCTCATCTGCCCACACCTATAGATACATCTGAACTCTCTATGCCAACGCATGTCGTAAGATGCACACTAGTAAAACGATGATAGTTAGCTCATGCACCTGTTTTGAGAACATTATATTTTACATTTTCCCGGGACATTTATGCAATATGCATGCCATGAATTCATGTTTACATCACCTCAATTAATCGTAGAGAAGGGTTATCGCAAATGGATAGATTATATCGTTAATACAGTCATTATGAGCTCCTATATTCTTTGGGTATTGTATGTGATGTGCATCCTGCGGCATGTTCAGCTATATTATGATCTACATTCTATATTTTTAAAACCGCGTGATTAAACTTTTTATACCTTAACCGCTATCCATTTCAGATGAAAAAATGATAACACATGTTACAGTGCGTTCGCGAAATTCGTAAATCCGCGGACACCCTAGGCGGTCCGCGGACTCACAACAACTCTTGTGAATCCGCGGATTAACGGGCGTTATTCTGCGGATTCACAAGAGTCTGCAGGCAGTCTGCGCATTGCCTGTTGAGTCGCTGGACATCCGCGAATTGCCTAGGGAATCCGCGGACTATCGATTCATTCCAGTGATTCTGCGAATATCCTAGTTATTCCGTGGAAACACTGGAGTAAAACTCATTCCTCAAACGCAACGAATGCTTGTTTATAAAGCCTCTTTCGGAGAAACAGAGCTTGAGAAAAACGATAAGGAAAATTTGTATCTACATTTGCATGCCTCTTTACGGATACTTTTCAACTTTGAGAATGTCTAATCGTATTTATATTTTTACACCGCTGATGCTGTCATAAACAAACACCATGTCGGAGGAAACGTGTTTGTTTTTCAGGTAGTCCGGTTAACCTGCCATTAACTGGGGTCTCCAACCACCTTCCATTGATGGGGGGGGGGGGGGGCATTCCCCCTGTCTATCTCCCGACTCAGATCGAGTCGCAAAAGGCGGTGATCGAAAGATCTCAGCGATACGAATCTAAAGTACACTTAAAATGCTGAATTTAAGTTCAAATATTTGGTCAAGGTCAGTTCAAATGTCAAAATCGAAAATGTGATATTGGCTGCAGGTATCATAACAAGCGAAGCGCCGGATCCATTTTCCCCACAAGTGCGCCTGTTACTGTATGAGAAACAGGCCGATATTAAGCATGGGTCAAGGGCAAGGTTAGGTCACAAAGGTCAATATAAATTAATAACTTAGAATTATCATGCAACAAACGTTTACTGTCGAGTTTTACACGTCGACTTCAAAGGTAATAATCATTTGTTATGTTTGACCCAATTTTGGGTCGATACTTTTGAGGTCAGGTGAAGGTCAGGTAACGAAAGGTACAATAATGAAATCCCAGTATTTAGTACTGCAACACATGTTTTGGGACCAGGAATATGCCATGTTTGTCATTGCATATGTTATGTATGGCATATGTTTTGGCATATGCCACTGTACGTGTTCCAGTGTTTTGTTGTTGATAGCAACTTGCTGACCGAATGATGAAAGAAAGATGTTACAAGAACGTTATATTGACATCCGCACTGACGGTGGATGAGGTATCCACCCCTCCATTGATGCTTTCGAAATAACGGCAAAACCGCGTGATTAAACTTTTTATACCTTAACCGCTATCCATTTCAGATGAAAAATGAAGTTTTAAAGTACAGGATCATGTCAGGTTGAATAACCTTGCAGCTGTTCAGTAGAGGAAGGTCGGGCCAAATCGCAGATGGTAGGCATTTAAGTAAAAAGTAATTAATATGGAAGTTTTATAAGTTTTTTTAAATAAAGTTTTATAAAATTGAATGCTATAAGCACGCTGGAATTCCACTTGAGCACGTAATATCACCAAAGCAATACGTGGATATGCTTAAAATTTATTTCCTAAAAATTAAAACCAAAAAGTCGCAAAAGGTCGCAAAAAGATATTTCCCCTACCCTGTATTTCCGATGCATACTCCAGAGCGTGGCCGTTCTGGTTGACTTAGATGTCTATGGTTCCATACAACTTGACATTCTGACTTGATGCGAGCTTTATTCCAGTATTTCCACGAAATAACTAGGATATTCGCAGAATCACTGGAATGAATCGATAGTCTGCGGATTCCCTAGGCAATTCGCGGATTTCCAGCGACTCAACAGGCAATCCGCGGACTGCCTGCAGACTCTTGTGAATCCGCGGAATGACGGCCGTTAATCCGCGGATTCACAAGAGTTGTTGTGAGTCCGCGGACCGCCTAGGGTGTCCGCGGATTTACGAATTTCGCGAACGCACTGTAACACACATATTAATTCGCGTTTAAATTTTGTAATTAAATTATATTAATTAATACATATATTAACATATAATTAATTATAATAATTCGCACAAACATTTGATGACATTCCACTTCCAGGAAAAGCCCCTTGGTGGCTTGGCAGGCCACCACAAGCCAAGGTATTCGCGCACACCTCGTAAATTCGCTGGATCACCGATAATTGATCGTCGCTATCGGTGGCGGCTTTTAACGTCTTGACATTTCAGCGTGGACAATTTGCGCTGCTCCGAGCGGGCCCCGCGTGGCCTTGTCAACGCTCTCTCAGATGGGGCGTTCATTGCCTTGACTTAATACCCTGATCCTTCCGACGAAAGCTCGGCCTCGGTCGTGGGGAGTGTTGTCACCGCGGCTGATGATTTGCGGCGCCTGCAGTGTCACTTCAGACGCCAATGGCGCATTAGGGTGTCGCCGAAACAAAACGTTTTCGTCAGTGCAAGCTTGCCAATTGACACGGCGTTCTTCTTTAGACCAATAACAAGTATGCCAAATTTCATTGCGATCCTTTGACTTTTGGTCCCCCCCATTCTATTGAAGGCTTGGTTTTGGGCTCTGTTTATGACTCATAGAACGAAAACTTGAATTTAGAGCATTTCGACTGAATTAAAGTGTATTCTACTCGACAAGAGCGTTCAAATGAGCACACACGGAGGTCTGTACGACGACTTTGGTTTTGACCTTTTGGGTAGGGGTCAACAACTTACGGAGGCCGGGGGGGGGCAAAATTCAAAGGATCGCAATGAAATTTGGCATGCTTGTTATTGGCCTAGAGAAGAACGCCGTGTCAATTGGCAAGCTTGCACCGACGAAAAAGTTTTTTTTTGACACCCTAATGACGCATCCGACCGGCAGGCCAGGCTGGCTGTCTCGGGCTCCTCGGGTGCGCCCGACGCGCCCGCCAGCTCCTAGTCGTCCTTGGAACGTTCTCGAAGCGCGCGCAACACTTGATGCACGTGCGCGATGTATGCCTTGTACTCACGCACGAGCACCCAGTTGCGCAGGTCGCGCTCTCGAGTCTCGTCCAAATCAGGACTGTATTTCGAGAGAACATCGGCGGCTTTTGACGAGTCTGACTTCAGCTGTTTCTCGAGCAGAGCGAGCTGCAGCTCACACAGCAGCTGCGGGAAAAAACGCCGGAGATTAGTCATAGATATGATATATTACAACGACATAATACATAATTGTGCAGACAGAAGGCGGGGGCGTGAGATCCTGGCTAACATATTACGTCAGGTGGTACGACGGGCATGCAATAACTGGAAGGCTTAGCGCCGAATTGCTAGAAAATATGATGAAAATGCCGGGAAATGATGACGCTGTCGTTAAAGGGAATGTTTCACCTTTGTATTCATTTTGAACTGAGATAGCCATTATCTTTGGCCGTTATTGAAATGTCGGAAATACTTAGGTCATATTCCGCAAAACTTACCCGTTTTTAAGCAATGTAATTTATAATTTGCAAAATGGGGTCTAGGCTAGTGCCGCCGCTGATTGGCTGACAGCCACTTTGTCAGCCAATCCCACTTTGTCAGCCAATCAGCGGCGGTTTATAGCTTAATAATGACGTCAGCATCCCAAATAAATAAATACATAATTTGTATAAAGTTAAGTGACTTTTCGAGATAAAAAAATATCACCATCGTTTTCAGCAGCACTTACTTCATATTTTCGACTACAATCAGCGTATATTTGACAACTTTCAGAAAGGTGAAACATTCCCTTTAAAGGGACACTCCCACCTTAACATTAGTTTTGAGTTGAGATAGCCATGCTGTTGTATTTGCATTGGAATTAAGTAGGGTAGCCACATGGGTCTAATCGAAAAGAAATTCGAGCTTGGTCTCGACAATTGTAACTAATAAGCCCTACGTGTATTTTAATAGGGGCTTAAAGCCGATGACGTCACCTCTCTTTACCAAATGGTGATGATAGCCGACATGTTTTAAGGTGAGCCTTGGAGATATTTGCTACGCTTCAATGGTTTGGTAGTTGGTTTGTTTTGTATTCAAAGCGCCAGAATTGTCTCGAAATAATTGTGCCATACTTTGCCAGCGTAAAGGATTTATGTGTAGCTCTAGAGCTCAATATGACGTCATCAACCCAAAGATTAACCTAACTTTTTTTTTTAATTGAGCACTGTTTGCGGAAACAAATGGCATAATCGTGTTCGGCAGCAATTACTTTATATTTTGCACCACAAGCGGCGTACATTTGACAACTTTGTCGAATTTGTTGTCTCGAAATGTCTTTCGTCTTTTTTGTTCTCTTGCCTAGTCGCTTTCAGACAAAACATGTGTTATATTGTCTGTACGTAAACGTACTAAGGTATCTATCTTAAGTAACCAAAAGTCTCTCGCTCGTGGACGATTAGTCGCCGGGAGTATTTTGTCGATTATAAGGCAGTGGTGGTCTTAAAGGAAATAGTTCACCTTCGGAAATTTTTCAGAACACGATTTTATTATATTTTTTAATACAGTTTCCTTTTTCCTTTTCAAAAATGGTCCTACATCGCGCCAATTCAGGACAGAAGGTCGTACATTTATTAATGTTATGGTGTGCGTTATTGGTCTGCGCATGCGCCCTGGTAGTGCTGGCACTCTCAGACGGTACGGTATATCATATATGCGCCGCATTCCTTCGCCAAAAAGTCCAATATCTTCGGCTGGAGAGTCTTTTCAGCCAAGAAAAGTTGCAGATAAGGATTTCTCAACACGGGCTACAAAACTGCAATTTCAGTTCAAAACCCATGTTGAAGGTGAACTATTTCCTTTAAATATTTTTGGCGGTTGAAAGGAAGGTGGGACAGTCCCTTTAAGTGACGCTGTATACGAGCTGCAGCGTCACATCGTTCAACGACTGGCTGGAACGCAACGCAAAACGCAAACAAATCGTGTGACTACCGAATTGCGTGTTGATCTGCTCTGCTCCTGTTTCGCCTCGCGTCGGACTGCATTGTTGCCCCTGTTGCCCCGTTGCCCTCTCCTGGTTGCCCTGCTCTCATCCTGCTCCGCAGTTCTTTTGTCCTGCTCTCTCCCACTATCCGTCCTTCCTGCTGTCTCGCGCAGCACACCCACCTGCAGGAGGCCGGCCTGCAGGGCGCGGAAGATGTCCATTCCGGTCACGTTCCCTGTGAGAGCCGCCTCCAAGGCGGCCTGCTCCAGACCCACGGCCAGCCGCTGCAGGTCTGAGAAGAGGGTGGGCAGCGCGCCGGCCGCCGACAGCGCCGACAACTGCCGCTCATGCGCCGCCATCGTCTCACGCACAAAGCCCAGCCAGCTGACGGTGTGCTGGCCCCAGTCGCGCAGCATCTCCGCCTCATCCTTGGACGGGTAGGTCAGCTCCAACTGTGGGCAGGGAGGAGAGGGTGGAGGTCAATATAGGTGACACTCAGGGCATGCTGAGTTCGTGGTTGCCGAACGTCCCGTTTCGGATTAGGATCGGTTGTGACATTGCATGCGAGGAGTCTAAGCTTTGCTGTTCGGTACTTTAATTTCAGGCATTGAATTTGACACCAGCGGACATTTCTGGTGATCTGAAAGCTTCGTGATGCATGAGCTGGGTATATAAACCAAACCTGGTTCATATGCATAATCGCGTAAGAGCAGTCGCGTTTGATGTCGAATTTGTTAACTCGAAATGTCTTTCCGTCTTTTTTGTTCTCTTGCCTAGTCGCTTTCAGACAAAACATGTGTTGTATTGTCTGTACGTAAACGTACTAAGGTATCTATCTTAAGTAACCAAAAGTCTCTCGCTCGTGGACGATTGGTCGTCGGGAGTATTTTGTCGATTGTAAGGCAGTGGTGGTCTTAAATATTTTTAGCGGTTGAAGTGCCATTTGCGACAAACCACTGGTCATTATCTGGTTCCAGTAACTGGGGAGAGTCGCCCAGACTGCGGGTTGATGCACCCTTGCCACTGGCTGCTGTAGGCCCAGTCCGTCTGTATCTAGGTAATCAGTGAGCTGATCGTCAGCAGAGGGCGTTTTTAGCGCCGCGTGTCGCCACTTTCTCCGCCGCGCATCCGACGTCATGACGTCACAATGACGTAACGAGGCCAGCGCTGCAGCGGCGGCAGTGGCGGCGGCTGCAATCGGCGGCAGCAGTGATTCGCTACTGATTTTATCGAAGCCGCATCTCCGGATATCGCATTGTGTGACTCCTGATCCGCTTACAATTCCTCTGTCTCACATTCATGGGAATACTTTCAATTTCACTCGACGTCGACGGTTTTTATCCGGATGTTAGTTTCGTAATTGATCACCGCCAAAACAAATATCCTCAGTGTTTATTTATACATAGGCGTAGGAACGGGCGGGGGCCATGCCCCCCCCCCCCATATTTTTCAGGATGGGGGCGACATTGTTAACTGCCCCCTCCCCCCACACTTTTGAACGATTTCTCCTCCGATCACTGATATTTGTTCGATATGAATGCTTTAAATGTGCAAAAATAATGATGAATTTACAGCCCCGCAATACCATAACCCACAAGTGTAAAAAGCGGGGCGCCGGGGAGGCCAAGGCCCCACTTTTTAGGGTGGGGATCCAACAATATTAACTGCTCCCTACTTTTGAGCGATTTATAATTCTTAACTGATATTGGTTCGATATGAATGCCTTTTAAGTTGGCAGAATAATAATTAATACACAACTTCACCATCATAGGCGTAGGAACGTGGACTGTGGGGCCATGGTCCCCCACTTTTAGGCTGGGGGCCAACAATGATAACTGGCCCCCTCACTTTTGAGCAATCTATCCCTCATTTATCACTGCTATTGGTTTGAGATGAATACCTTGAAGTTGGGAGAATAACTATTAATCCACGACCTCGCATACGGAAGGGGGCAGGGGCCAGGTGCCCCACTTTTTAGCCTGGGGGCCCCAAACAATGATAACTGGCCTGGCCCCCTCACTTTTGAGCAATTTCACCCTCTTCGATCACTGATATTGGTTCGAGATGAATGCCTTAAAGCTGGGAGAATAATTATTGATTCACAGCCTCACAATCATAGGCGTGGGGAAGGGGCCCGGTGTCATATGCCCCACTTTTTAGCCTGGGGATCCAACAATGATAACTGCCCCCTCACTTTTGAGCGATTTCACCCTCTTCGATCACTGATATTTGTTCGAGATAAATACTTTAAGGGTGGGAGAATAACGATGAATTCATAACCCCGCAATGCCATACGCATACATAAGAACCGGAGGTCCGGGGAGGCCAGGGCCCAACGTTTTAGGTCGAGGGAGCCAACAATGTTAACTGCATCCCCCACTTTTGAGCGATTGCTCCCTCTTACATCGCTGATGTTGATTCGGTATGGGTGCCTTAAAGTTGTTATGATTACACTTAATTTTCGACCCTCACTATTAACCCGCGTACTGCAGGGGGGTTGATTTCCGCCCACCCACCCTCAGGTTTTTCAAAGATAGCGAAAAAACAGCGGCGCGCAGCGCCGCCGGGTTTTGGCACACCTGTTAGGACATCAATTACGCACACTTTGAAGAAAAAAGATCCTCTGGTCATCTCAGGTCAGGTCACCAGACCAGGTCAAGTGACCCCACCTCCAAAAATGTTTGCAGTTGTGCCAAAGCCAGAGTTTTTCACCGATCAGTTTGAAACTTACAGGATGTCATGAGGGCATATGTACTTACAATTCGTTTATCTCGGAATTTTGATATCGGTGAACTAAGGTCAGGTCAATTTCGTAACCTCCCCATAATAAGTCAATGGGGAAATATACAAATGCTTCCTATTTCAAGGATATGCATGACATTAGTCCAATTACTTCTGGATCATGTTATTATAGGATATTCTTGATGATCCAAGTGTAAGTTTTGTTCAGTGACCCCTATGGGTCATTTGAGGTCATGCGAGTTCACCATCACTTTTTTGTCAATAACTCCCGACATAATGCAGATAGAGAAGTAAAACAGACATCAATGTGTTTGTCTCGTCGAGACACGTCTTTCCATATGCAACATGCCCTACTTCGGTCACCACTTGACCTTGACCTGAGGTCAAATTTTTAAGTTAACTTAACCAGGCGTAACATGTAGCTAGTATGCCAGTATGATAGGTCTGGATTTTTTATTCGACATTTCCAAATATGCGGCAGGGCGAAGCTTTGCCCTTGCGAACCCTTTAGATCCATCCACTTTTGGGTGGTTAATCCCTCTACGATCGCTCGTATTGATTCAATATAATTACTTAACTCGCGCCCTGCTGAGGGAGGCAGAATCTGTCCCCTTCCCGAATTTTCGCAATAACTTAGAAACTGTATCTCACGCCCAACTATTTGCTGTTTATGCTACATCAATTTTTTATTTTTAATTTACAACAATTTTATATATTCCTTTAAAAAGTTCCATGAAGTCGGTCTAGCACTTTGGGGGATAATGACATTTTAGTGATGCCATGTCACGCCGTTTTTGGTGAAATAACGATAAATGTTTGCAAATTAGTATAAATCGAGTTGTGAAGAAAAGTGAAAATAAAAAGCGCCAAAGGAAAGGAAATGACATTCTCTTGAAAATGTGGCTATCAGATTTTTTAGTTTTTGCCCCCAAATAATATAAAACCAATTTGGAGGAAGTTCCACAATATACATTTTTCAAAAGTATTAAAGTAACGGAATACATATTAGAGGACCAAGCGTATCAAACACCCAAGTCTAATTTCAAACAAATTGGTCATATTTAATTCACTTATGACTCCCCACGTATGACTTATTTGCCAATTTCGCGTATGTTTTAGATGCGTCTTATTGCGAACTTGCAATTACCGCCTTGCGCGTCTCGCTGCGATTATTAGTTCAGAAGAAAACGATTGGGGCAGAATCTGCCCCCATGTGTTCGGCTGAAGACCCCAGCGGGGCGCGGGTTAACAGCTGTCAGAAACACTGAATTAACAACCCTAAATTGCCATGACCTATTTTGGATACTCGTCAACCACTTAGCCAGATATTTTTTTTAAAATATATTTAGTCCTAATATTTGAATGGATGGATTTCTGGAATCACAAACCTATGCTAAGCAGAGCTTGTTGCGTGGGCCCTGACCCCCTACCACCCGACTTCCATTTCTCTTTTTGCCATACTTCCGTACTTCCATTTTTCCATTTGCCATTTTTTCGTACTTCCATTTTTCAACGGTAGAATGTAGTGGCGAATGTTTAACGTGCTCGAAGTTGGAACACTGTCCGCCCAGCTCCTGATTTCATCTTCTGACCTGTTTGCGGCCGCTGCCACCGACCGCAGGTCATCTCGGTCAGGAGCGAATATCGAGCGCAGAAGCGAGTAGCGACTCGAACCCACCTTGACAGGGTGGACGAATTTCCAGCCCGACGCGCTACGTAGGTGGAGATGAAGTGTGGGTCACCATTTCTAAAGTGGAAATAATTTTACGGCTGACCAGTGGCGGATCTACGTAAGGGAAAAGCAGGCAATCGCCCCCACCCCCCTCCCCCAAAAAACGAAAAATCGGTAGGCAAACGTATGTTTTTGCCCTTCATACCTCACCCGTTCTGGGAGGTTGTGATTTTTGACACACATGAGCGCCAAGTGACCATAAGTAGTCGGTGCGCCCAACAAACAAAACAATCTTCATCATCATATACCCCCCACCCAGTCAACGACTCTTTCGTGCTGGCGACTCGACGCCGCCGCCCCCCCCCCCCCCCTCCCTTCCCCGGTCAACAACTTTTCGCTGACGAAACGGAGTTAAATTTCCCCTCTCCAAAACAAAACTTGAAACCTAGATCCGCTACTGAGGCTGCCCCCCCCCCCCCCCACACACACACACTTTTCAAAACGTTCCTACGCCTATGTATTTATAGAATGCTGATGCAGTTTATTTCTTGATAGGATCAAATGGATTCGATCGGCATTGAGCAGAAGTAATATATTTGAATTGCATCTGAATCCAGATTGGATGAGCTCACATTTGATAAGAGTGAGTACAAGTGATTTAAATCGATCCATTTGTTAGGATCAACTAAGTTCAGCAAGATAAAATGATGGACTTGATTGCGACTACTGCCTGCAACTACTGTGTCGATTTAGTGTTGATGATTTCCAAATCCCGGCGTCTGGTTGTGCCTGTAACTGTATGCTCTACAGTGAAGGTACCTAACACTCACGAATTTGTTCATGAGCTGGTCCAGTCTTGGTCTGATGACGTCACTGACGCCGATGATCTGGTCGAGCAATTCGGCTTCGGAGGTGCCCGCGCCGCCGGCCGCCGCCGCCGCCGCCTCCAGGTTGCACGGATCCTTCCAGCTGCGTATGACAGGGGTGGCCGACGCTGAGGTTGCCAGGCACCAGAGTAGCAGGAGTGCTAGGGCGGGCGACTGATCTGTGGGGGCGGCACACAATTACAGACGGTCACACTTTGCAGGCGGCACGATGTTTGAATGCCCAGTTATGGCTGACCATTCAAACGTAGAGCACCGTTCAGTCACTGGCGGCCACAAGGGGGGGGGGGGGGGGGGGCACGGGAGCCATGCCCCCCTTTGGCCTTCAAAGGCAACGTATTGGTAACGTATATTGGTAACGTATCTTTTGCCCCCCCCCCCCCCCCTGCTCGAGTCATATTTCTTATTCATACACACCGTGATTTTCCTGTTGTATTCAATTTCGATACGGAATAAATTAATGATTAGTGCGACCTGTGGTAGTCACTGTGTGACTGAATTACACTGCATCCCTTCAGTCAGTGGCGGTGGATCGTATTTTCGGATGGGGGGGGGGCAAAGAAACCCAGGTGGCCCCCTCAGCAAAGGGCCCCAAAACAAACTTTTGGCGCGAAATGGTATCCCTCGGATTTAGGCCACTATATTTTGCAGGGCCCCTAAATGGTCGCAAAAAACGTCGGACAGGCCCATGTTGAAGTTTCAGGCCTTCTGAGGGCCCCCTCAGGCCTACCGAGGGTCCCCTCAGGCCGACTGAGGGCCTTCTGTCGGCCTTACAAGGTCCCTCAGGCTGGCGGGGGCACATCGGGGCCCTGAGTCATGGTTTCGGTCAAAAATATAACAAAAATCGAACCAACTTCTTGGAGGGCCTCTCTTACAAATGTACGGGGGGAAATCATATGTTGCCCCTCCCCAACTTCTTGAGTGTGGAGGGACAGCTTCCCCCCCCCCCCCTTATCCGCCACCACTGCCTTTAGTGCGAAAATCCGTTGTTTTGAAGGACAAGATAAGATCGAAGCGGCCGTGTTCAAGGTCGGGCGAAGCCAGTGGTCGGATTGTGCGATCGGATGGTGGAGTCGGGACCCGCGCAACACGATTTGTTTAGTGTAAGTCCTGCTCTCAGAAATCCGTCCAAGCAAAACATCCTGACTACATTTATAATAAAGTGCCTGCATGTTCGTCCCTTATGCGGAAATATATCGGTTAGAGGAACGTAAAGACAGCAATCGTTTTTGTTTTGCCAGTGTTTTTTTTCTCTCGCATTATGTCCTTGCACCATTTCGTATCACATGTGGTGCCCCGCGTGACAGTATCAGCTGGTTTGGCGTGACTGCCTCCGGCCGCAGTCACCGTCTGCACCCTCAGTCCACGTTTGTCCATGTTCCTCTCGTCTGCATTGGTTCCATATTCCTCGGGTGGTACCGCACGGCACGCGATTCTGCGGTACAGTATCCTCATATCATGGTCTGCTGATCTTGCCCTCGGCTGTAGCCACTAGTTGCAGTCTTTTCCAGTTCCTCCGCAATATTTCAGTGTTATACTGTACCGCATGACCTATGATTGCGACGGCGCAGCATCCTGCCATGGCGATACTCCCTTAGGCAGCGGCGTTCACTATTATATATATATGCAGGGGCGTAGGCAGAATTTCTCCCAGGGGGGGGGGGGGCAAATGGGATCAGAGGGGCTCTCTTAGCCAAGGGGGCCGGGCCCACATAATTAAAACAGTACAGTATGTTGTAAAACAACGACAAATAACTTTCGACAACGAATGTTTTTATTTTTAATTTTTGGAAGTAAAAAACTCGAAAATCGACGAAAACCGAAAATCCGCTATAGCCATTTTGAATATGTCATTTCCTTTCTTTCGGCGTTTTTTATTTGCAATTTTCTTCTAAACTCTATTTTCTACAATTTTCCAAACATGATTACATTCCACCAAAAATGGCAAAAATGTTTTTTCCACCAAAAATGGCATGACATGACGTGATTAAAACGTCATTGTCTCCCAAAGACACCACCATTTTCATTGAAATGTTGTGATAAGACGTATAATTGATGCAGCATAAGGTACTGAAAGGTTGACGTCGATATCTATCATTGTTTCAAGTTATGAGAAAATCAGGGGGAGGGACAGATTCTGCCACCTCCAGCGGTGCGCGGATTAATGCAAATATTATCCTGAATCTTCTTCAATTCGGATTCAGGAAACAACACAGTACGTACATGCCGATTGTGGACATCTACGATGAAGTTACAAAATATCTACAAAATAACCAAGTAACATACTCCTTATATCTTTATTTACAGAAAGCTTTGGATACCGTTTGCTTATAAATTTTCTTGAAAAATACACCACATTGTGATACGAGGGGGTTCTACAACACGATAGTCATATCTTAACACGCGCCCTGGAGGGCCTATGATAATTACACGCCCAGAGGGGGGGGGGGGCATATTCCGCCCCCTAAAATCTCGAAAACCACGCAACGTAGCGACAAGCGGAAAACGGCGTTAGATAGCTCGAGACAAGCTCTATCGAAGGTATGTCTGTCTTCTTATTTTTAGGTCAGGTCAATATTGAGGTCGCCAGATGTCATCAAAGGTCATATTTTCCAGTTTTAGGACTTCGCTCCAGAAGCCCCCAAATATCTCGGGAACTAAGATAGCTAGGAACAAACGAGAAAAAAGCAATCAAAAGCTTTTGAAATATGTAATCGCCATTTATGTCCTCAAATTTGAGCTCAGATCAATATTTCAAGCTCCAGAGGTCATCAAATTAAACAAATATATGTTTTTGGCAAAAAGTTTTTCGCAAATAACTTTTACCTAATGAAGATAAGGGACTATTGTTTACGCCATCGTCAAGGCGCTTCCAATTCAGAATCGTAGAAGGATGAGAAACCTGTTAACATGTTTTTCCCCCTCAGAAATTGAAGATTTCCACTGAGGGGTCGCTCAGGAAAGTACGGCCCAACGTGTTTGTCCGAATGTGTGTCCAGACAAGATCTTTGACCACCTCTGCAGGTGGACGCTGCGATTATT
The DNA here is from genome assembly GCA_036785665.1 of Chirona hameri. Classification (NCBI taxonomy): domain Eukaryota; kingdom Metazoa; phylum Arthropoda; class Thecostraca; order Balanomorpha; family Balanidae; genus Chirona; species Chirona hameri. The sequence goes on along the minus strand of JAXIVJ010004728.1, from coordinate 5,229 downwards.
GGTTCGGAAGATAACCAGGGGGCGAAGCCATCCCCCCTCCCCCTCCAGCCAATGGCGTTCGGCTGAGATCCCAGCCAATCCCGGGTTAATACTCGAACATTGTCAAAGCCTTGTACTCCTCTCAGACGTTACTGCTGAACTGAAAAACAATGAGAACTTTGACTAGTCTTCCTTCGAGAGCCTCACCGGCGCTCGACCGGCAGACCACCTCTACCACCATAGGACACTACATGGCAGCATAGGCCCTCTACAGGTCGGCAGGGCCCTCTGAAGGCCGGCAGAGTCCCTCTGCAGATTGACAGGGCGATCTACAGATCGGCAGGACCCTCTAAAGGCCGGCAGTGCCCTCTAAAGGCCGGCAGGGCCCTCTAAAGGCCGACAGGGCCTTCTAAAAGCCGGAAGGGCCAACTAAAGGCCGAAAGGGCCCTCTAAAGACCGAAAGGGCCCTCTAAAGGACGGCAGAGGGCCCTCTACAGATCGGCAGGGCCATCTAAAAACCGGCAGGGCCCTCTAAAGGACGGCAGAGGGCCCTCTACAGATCGGCAGGGCCATCTAAAGACCGGCAGGGCCCTCTAAAGGCCGGAAGGGCCATCTTAAGGTCGGCAGAGGACCCTCTATAGATTGGCTGGGGTACTCTGCAGATCGACAGGGCCCCTACAGGCTGGAAGAGGGCCCTCTGCATGCTGGCAGGGTCATCTAAAGGCCGGCAGGGGGCCCTCTACAGATCTACAGGGCCCTGTAAAGGCCAGCAGAGGGCCCTCTCCAGATTGGCTGGGATACTCTGCAGATATTACTGTTGTTTTGTTGTTGTTGTCTCCCATTTAAAAATTCAATTTTTTTTTCGAAGACAGATTTATCCGCCACTGTACCAGGACAAAAAAAATCGACAGGGCCCATAAAGCCTGGAAGAGGGCCCTCTACAGGTTGACAGGGCCCCCTAAATGCCGGCAGAGGCCCTCTAAAGATCGGCAGGTCGATCTACAGATCGGCAGGCCCCTCTAAAGGCCGACAGAGGGCCCTCCCCAGATCGGCAGGGACCCTCTACAGATCTACAGGGCCCTCTAAAGGCCGGCAGGGGGCCATCTGCAGATCGGCAGGGCCCTTTAAAAGCTGGTAGAGGGCCCTCTGAACACTGGCTGAGTCCCTTTTGTACGTATTTATATATACATGCCTTTAGCAGACAAGCAAGTGCGCTGTTATTTATTCGTGTTACGATTTTGTTAGGTTCGTGGGCGTTCTTGTATGCGACGTAAGGCGTTTTGCGGGCGCCTGACACCATCCAAAACACTGGGGCCTTCCGACCCAGGGGCCCTCGCTCGGTCGCCAGAGGGGCCGCAAAAAGTGTATTTGTACATTTTTACAGCTGAATACGAGTGCACTCGTCTAAGTAGTCGGATTGTACGATCGGATGGTGGAGTGGGGACCCGCGCAACAAGATCATAGGGCTGGAAGGACCGTGTCCCTCGTTTCTCTGTTACTTTATCATCTACGGTAAGAAACCTCGCATACATAATCCATTGCATTTACGTGTACATCGTGTACAAAAGCCATGATGATACAAATCTACCTGCATAAGATGTAAAATAAAGCGAGCTGTATCACACCGCTCGTCGGCGCGGTGGCCGGGCGGCCTGCCGAAATCAGCGGGCGATCGACTTTGCTAGCCCAAACCACATAGAGTTTTTGTCAGAATGTACTTTCCCCAGCATTCGATGAACCGCTTGCTTTTGGGCCGGTGGGCAAATGCTTCTCTACATTAAAATCGTTTGCTAAACTGAGGAGGTAATCGTGAAAAAGAAGCACGAGGCATGGGTCACATCGGCTCCATCTCTATAGTACGCGTGTGACGGGCAAATCACAAATGTATCGACAGTTCTTTATGCAATTGTATCGTTCAATTTTAATTGCATCGTATCTTCCCCTTTACGTCTTTACAGACTGTTTCACCAGTTAACTTGCATTCTCAATTTAATTCCATTTCTTATTTCGCTAGGCATTTTCATTCACCGGAAATTTTAACGAATGCTGGAAGTGGCTGGCATTGAGACCGTTAGATCATCCTTCCATATTCGTGTCTAATAATGCTTCCGTGTTTCTGCGGCTCAGCTAATCCCCTCCCGCTATATCTGAAGTACCCAAATCGTGAAATGCCACCACATGGAGTAACCAGTGTTTCATGAAATGAGGGATTATGTCTCACGATTACAACACGGCTAGACAGCTGACAGAGTACACTACAAAGCTGACGTTCATTCATGCTGTGGGGAGGACAGGTGGCCGGTGTGTGGCCACTAGCAGACTTTGGGATGCTTCTCCACACCTTTCACTTTCGACTCGAGAGGAAGTACTTATTTTTGAAATAGTTATAAATACGCTATCGTTTTAGTTCGCTCTCTTTCAGAAATTTTACTCAAATTTAATCATTTAAAATTGCATTTCATAAACAATTTCATTATTAATGTTTTGCATTTGATTGGCTGGCTTCAACTTTAAAAAGCACGGTTATTGAGTCAAGGTTAAGTTCGTTTTGAAATGAAGCGTCGTGGCGCGACTCCAGAGCATTCATTTCAGCGTTTGGGGAGTTCGACTTAAAATAAGACAGCTGATTGATCAGGGCCTCCCGTAAGTAAGGAACTGGGTGGGCAAATGCCCACCCAGCTCCAAAATGCCCACCCAGTGCACAGTGGTAAATTTTCCGATTTAACCCGCATAAAGTACGGAGGCGTGTTTTTCGGAATCTCAATTTTTCTTACCGATACCAATTGGAAATTGTCTGTATTTTTCGAAAATCACCATGTTTTATCGATTTGAAAGCCTTGTGACACTGCAACTTGCGGTTAAAGTGGCGTCTTCCGCACAGAGCCAGTGAGCTGGCAGAATGTGTGATGTTATAAAACTTAAAAATACGGGACAATCGGAACCCGTCAGCTCAAATAAGTTGTATAACACCAAGCAGAGACTTCATTGAATCTATTTCAGGGCTAATAACTTCCCGGATTACGAAGGTCCGGTTTTGTCGACTTCTTATATATAATTATAATATAGAATATAGAAGCTTTATAGCATAGACATAACAATTATAACATTATAACTTATATAGACGAAAAATATGCACATAACTGTCCTGAAACGTCACAAGTATTAGCATCGAGAAGAAATTGACAGCCACATAACAATTGCGCCGTCAAGAGGCGCGAAATTTGAGGTTTTGGAAAGTTGGAGTACTATTTTGCTATTTGAAATCAGACCATAGGTGTAGCACAAGGAAATGAGACTGGAGCAAAAGGGAGGACCAAAAACCATGTTGTTCCCCCCCCCCCCCCCCCCCCTAGGGTTAACCCTCGCTCGGGTAGGGGGGTGGATGCCATCCCCTCGGTTTTTCTGGAATAACTCGCGTAGTTTCCAACCGATTTCGATGGAACTTTCAGTACCCTACTTTTGAAAAATTGCTTGCATACTCTGAACATTTTGAATTTCTAACGCACATGACCCGTGATATGACCTATTTATCAAGGTCATGTCAGGCGCAACTGGCGTCCCGCAGTATCGATGTTTGTAACTTGTGCAGTTTCCTAGTGTTTGTTGTTCATGAGCATATGTACAGGTGTTTCCAGGTGACAGTTATGGTTTCCACTGATATTCTGACCTCGGTTGACCTTTTCATAGGTCAACTGAGGTCATTGACCTCCGATGACCTTAGATGACTTTGTTGGGCTTCTGGCGGTTTATAGGACATTTTGAGACGCTGATTTCAAATTTGGGATACATTTTACATAATTATATGTTCCACTGGGGTCAAGTGCTTCCACAGGTCAACCGAGGTCACTGACCTCAAATAACCTGACATGACCTTTTTGGAATTTGTCAGGTTTTAGGACATTTTGTGACGCTGATTAATAATTTGGCACCCATTAAGCATTATAATATGCTCATTCACGATTCTAGCTCGAAAAAAATCAATTTATACGCATTTACAAATTTGATGACTTTTGGGTCATTGACATGACCTCAGAGGTCACTTAATGACCCAAGACCTTAACATCGGGTATCAGCGGCTTCCTCTCGTCACAGGCAACACGCTCGTCTTTGTCTCGAAGCTCTAGCTCAATTAGGGGAGAAACGCTAAGGGGGGGGGGGGGGGGGTGTCGTACCCCCTACCCGAATACGTAGTGATTTTGCCTTACCCGGGCGAAGGTTAAGGGGCCACTTGGAGCCGCCGATGCCCCCTCCCCATAATCTAAGCCCACCTCGCCAAAATGCCCACCCAGTCAGAAATCCTTACAGGAGGCCCTGTGATTGATTGAAACAATGTGTACAAATATATATATATATATATATATATATATATATATATATATATATATATATTATATATATATATATATATATATATATATATAATATTATATATATAATATATATATATATATATATATATATATATATATATATATATATATATATATATATATATATATATAATATATATATATATATATATATATATTATATATATAATACATATATATATATATTATAAGGGGATAAGGGATATATATATAATGAGGCAATGGAAGATGGGTGAAGAAAAGGTGTTTCATTATAAGTGAAGTGCGTCCCTGAAAATGCAATGCATTTTTTATCGTTTATGTGATTCCATTTTGTTTGGTAGCGTGCACATTTTTGTTAGGTACACATTTCACCGTGTTTTGTTTTTGACCGTGGCATATATGCGGTATACAAAGTTCAAACATATATGCATGCATGCTGCATTTGTTTCGGCTGGCTCACGTGATTTGGTCCTGTGAGAGGCGTGCGGGGTCGAATGCCTGGCCTGCGTTCGGCAGAAAACCAGGCAGGGTCGCCGCGACCCCGGCCACACGCAGCACACACACGATAGCTTCTGACGTCAGAGCAGCAGCCGCCGCCGTCTGGGTGGCACGGCTCCGTCTGTGTGTCCGTCTCCAGAGAAGAGTCGGTAACGCGGTCGAGGCCGCGGTCGGCACTGGGACGGTGTCCGTACCCAACATCGTAATACGCCGGCGATAGGATCCCGCGCAACATATCGGCTCAGCGAGACCAATAAATCCTGTCCAGTACCGCCCCAAGGCTATTGCGCACCAGCGAGGGCACACACTCACTGAGCACTTGTCTGCCGTTCGAACACGAGATGTCGCAATGTAATCTGTCCACCGGCCTCCGCGACCAAGCCCGCGTGAATCAACACTG